>MU225457.1:1098405-1117452 GCA_018584345.1 Thuja plicata | reverse complement strand
TATATATATATATATGTTTGGTGTACACCTTTTGAAGGAAAAGGATGCAAAGGTGAACATAGAAAAGGAACATAATGTAATATGCGACTGACTCAGATGTGAATTATAAAAGAACTAAGGAAGTGTGAAAAGCCTATTTTTTGAACCTCAAAGGAATTAATTTTATACACATGTCATATTCAATTACAATTGTTGGGTATGTGTAGGACCATTGTGGGCAAAATTAGGCCCTTAAGTGGCAATGAAATTTCAGAAAAATAGAGTAAGACAAATTGACGAAAAAAATTCAATGGATTATCAACCTTATATAAAAAATATGAAAAAAAATAATCTATTGAAAATTGAATCTAGTTTCTATGATACTAGTTGTTTTTTGAAAAAAAAAATCCATTTGGTGAAAAATTAAAATTTCAATTCAGTAGTATGTAAATTTCAAGAAAAAAATAAGAAGTAGGTGTATGTTTGACCACCCTAACCACATTAAAATTATAATATTTTTTATAAGATTCTAGATAAAAGTAGAGGACTCATGTTCGGATGTGACACATATTGTTTTCTAATTTTTTTCCAAGTAAATAATTAGTTATGATTTTTTACTATAACTTTTTTAGAATATAAAAACTCATGTGTTTGACCACCATAACTTGGTCGAAACTTTATAAATTTCATTTTTTTTCTTATAGTATGTGAAGCATAGAATGTGACACATATTTTAAATTTGAAAAATGTTACATTGTTTGAAAGTGATAAACGTTTTCAATTACCCTATCAATCAAGACTTTGGACGTAATGCAATTACAAAATGAATAATAATTATTTATTAAACTTAAAATTAGATAGAGTTCATATTAGTGGAAAGTTGGGAATTTCCTTAAGAAACACTTTTTGTTTTATCAATTTCGGATTAAAATAAGCCACTAGCTATAGGCTGAAGTCTGGAAACACAAGGAAATCTCATAAACACATTTTTTGGATTGAGTTTATACATTTGGCATCCCCAAACCAAATCCCATAGAAATCTTGAGGAAAATCCCAAGCTTGCTGATTTGTGCCAAAGGTATTAGATATCAGATATGTATTGGATATCTGATGTATTTACTATATTATTACGCTATATAATATATCATAAAGTACATAATAATACATTATCCTTTGTAATATATATCATACTATAATAAAATAGAATTAATATAATACATTATAATATCTCAATATATAAATAAAATAATACATCATGGAAAATATATAATAAATTACAATATATATTAAATTAAATGATTATCTTACTATTATGTGTATGATATCATATATTTTATTCAATATAGAAATCTCTCTCTCTCTCTCTCTCTCTCTCTCTCTCTCTCTCTCTCTCTCATGTAGGGACTTCTGACGGTCATAACTTTTGACTCGATTGTCCATTTGGGATGAAATTTTATATATAGATTCATCTTCTAGAGCTCACAAATATGCCAATAGAATTCATTCCATTGGAAAAATTATTGACATGTTTCTAGGGTTAAATTCCACCATAGAAGGCCTCAAAATAAGATTATACTATTTTTTTTCAAGATTTTCCAGTTTTTTTAATAACTTTATTTTTATGCATGTAGTTGCTTATCAAATTGATGGGTGATGTCACTAGAGTTAACTCTCAATAATTGGAGTTTTTTGTGGCTTTTAGAGTAGTTTTAATTGAAAATGGTAAAAATTGATTTTTGTAAAAATATGCCAAAATGGTGATTTTTGGATTGTAGTTATATTAGTGGTGTTTCTCTCATTGTAGGGGCATAGTAGTTTGGATAATAAAAAAGAGCATTGAATTTTGAAATCTTATTGTGCTTCTTTTTTTCTCTTATGATTCATGTTCATGGTTAAAATATGGTTACATCAATCTCCCTCTCTGGTGGAATTGGTTTTAGTTGTTGGCATTCATGTTTTGTCACTAATATCAACATACATTTCTGATGAGATAGATAGATAGACTAGTTATCACTGTGCATGGATGATTGACAGGATTGTATGGGAACTGTATGAATGTTTCATTGTATGCAAAGATGGGGATGTGTACATGGATGAGCTTTGATCTTATATCTAAGGTTGTATGAGTTTATGTTTTTGTTTGTTGAGTTAAAATGATTTTGGTGAAGACTGTTTGCTGAACAATGGTAGATAATTGTGACAGAGTTAGTCTCTGAGTACTAAGGATAACTTGCTTGCGAGATTGATTGATGTTATGCGAGCTTGAGGAATGATAGGAGATATATTGAGAAATGTTTGTATGATTCTTAGGTCGCAAGACTCTTGGTGATGTCAGTTGTGGTGTGTTCTCTAGAGAAGACCTATTTGGGTATGACTTCAAAGATGTAGCATGTATTATGAATGGCGAGCGTGGACTACAGATCATAGATTATATTTGATGGATTGTAATTGATGTTTACTTTTTATTGATGAACTATAACTAATTAAATGTTTGAAGATGTTAAGTTGATGATCACTGAGCTGCAGAAAGTTAATGCAAGGCATTAAATCAATTAATGTATTGTATTTTCATTGATGTCAACTTGATATAATTTTATTGGTTATATACATATTGTCAACAACTTCAAAGTACCAAAGAGATAAATGTTATGTTATTATTAGTGCATAAAAGTTTAGTATACACCAAGTGACAAAAAACACCGACGGATAGTGCACCCTGATGGATAGAGAACCCCGAGAGAAAAGTCACACTGATACCCGAGCAAGATACCCAAGCAAGCATTACCAAAAAGAACCTAAGTGATACTCGAGCAGAACTGAAAGTCATAGTTTTTCCTGATGCATAGAAAACCCCGATAGACAAAGATGCCTAAGGATAACTGAAGTCAAGGCCGAGAAAACAAGGAGTTAAACACCAATAAGAACTGAAGTTCAGAAATGAAAAAAGACTTAGTTGGCAGGAACTAAATATGGAGTTAACTGGTTGATCACATTGTTATCATCAAAAAGTTAAAAGCTACATATAAGATAGAGATTAAAGCTATTTTTATTCCAGTTGTCAAACATAAATCTATGGGATAAAACTAAAGAAATCTTTCAAGCAAGAATGGCGAGAATTGGGGATCACACCAAGAACAAGAAAGTCAAGGAATTAGAAATGGTGAAATCATGTCTATAAGAGAGACAAGATAATTCATTATGAATTAGGGGGAAGTGAATAGAGAAGAATATGTTGAAGAGAATACTGGTGAAGAAGACTTCATATAGTCTTGATCATACAAGCTGAAGAATAGAGCTAAAGATTTCTACAGACACCGAGCAATACAAAAGCACATCATCACCGAGCAAAAAGAAGTGGAGCAAAGGAACAAAAAAGAAACATTGATAAAAAAGATATTATGAGTTTAGAATAGATCTAAACATCTGAGGGTTTAAGTTGTATATATGAACATATCACATACTGTTTTAGTTTAACCATTGATTCAGAAAATCTCTTAACAGAGTGGGATTTAATTATCCTTTATATATTGAGATACATCCCAAGGAGTATCAAAAAATTTCTCATGAAGATAGCATAGTGAAATGCCAGATATCAAGTGACAAACTATTATATTTAAATCCTCTAACAAGTTCACACTTAACAATGTGTTTGTAACCTTTAACAAGCTTGGATCTTCACCGAGCTCACTTCAGAAGAGTGAAAATTTTGGGTTACCGGTCCCAAGTGGTTTTTCCCTTAACATGGTTTCCACGTTAAAAATACATGAGCTAAATGTGTATATGTTTCATTACTTTTATGTTTTGATGTACACATTACTAAAATAGGATTGATCAGTAAACACTAAGTTATTTATTGTATTTCGGTAAGGCTAGACTGTTATTCGGTAAAGCTTAAGAATACAAATTAACAGTGAACTCTAAGCAATAGTTATTTGATAAGATTATTTAAAAGGCATACATCTTGTAGGACTGAAGATAACTCGGGGTTTATAATTATGGTATAAAGTTTTTGGTTGATTTATTGGATTATTTTTGAGGCCACTGATTCACCCCCCCCCCCCTCTTAGTTATTCTAACAATTGGTATTAGAGCTTGTGTGCTTAGAAAGGGAGTTTAACAACGCAAGCAAAAGATCACAAGATGAGAAAATGAGATGTGCCTAAGTTGAACAAGCAAAAATTTGCATCATGGAAAATTAGGATAAGACTCCACCTATCAAGTATTGGAAATGATGTTACTCAATACTTGGATACTAAATATTTGTTTCCTACTAGACCTCACACACTTGATCAATTGAGAGAAAAGCATGAGCACAATTCTATGATGATAGAACTTTCTTCCTCTTTCTTCGATGCTAAATTTGAAGATGTTAAAACATGCACCACTGCAAATAAAATGTGGGACAAATTGAAGCTATTACATGGAGGAGATGCAAATGTGCTAATAGCTAAGGCAGAAAGCCTAAGAGGAAAATTTGATGACCTAAGAATGAAGGAAGGAGAAAACATCACTCAGTATAGTTGCATAATCAAAGAGGTATTTAATGCTATCTGAGGAGTTGGAGGTGTACTTGAAGAAGAAACAGTGGTAAGTAAAATCCTAAGAACATTACTACTTGTTTATGCTATTAGAGTATCTATTACACAAGAAAAAAGAGCAGGAGCAAATAACAATGTCACTCTAGATAGTTTGGTTGGTAGAATTATTTCATTTGAGATGAATAAATTTGATAGCAATGTCTTACCATCTATTGAGTCTGCATTCAAATCTTCTTTAAAAATAAGTAAATCAAGTCATAAACACACTATGAGAAATGATAGTGAAAGTGATAGTGATGACCAAGAACTTGATGAGATTGAAGCACTAATGGCCAAAAGATTGCAGAGAGGCAAAGGTAGACACAAAGGTAAATTACCATTGATATGTTTTAACTGTAAAGAGATTGGACACTTTGTTGCTAGATGTCCTAACAAAATAAAAGAATAAAGAAACAATGACAGATCATATGAAAATAAGTTTGACAGAGGTGATGACAAACATTAATGAAACAACTGACAATATGATAGAAGAGATACCTGAGACTACAAGGACAAAGGGAAGAAATATTGTTACCTGGATGAGAACAAAGTTGAGAATACTGACACCGAACTTGATGAAGATATTGAGGTGGTTTTTGTTGCTATGAAGGATGATTCAAACGAAGAGGAAAGGTATGTTGAAACTAAACTCAAATCTAAGGTTAGTAAAAATTATGTCTCAATTATTGATAGTGGTTGTACTCACCACATGACTGGAGATAAGGAAAAGTTTGAAACTTCTGAATATTATAATGGTGGATCAGTAAGAATGGGTAATGACTCACCTTGTTTGGTTGAAGGTAAAGCAACCATAATGCTGAATAATCTGATCAAATGTGAAAATTCATACTGGGTAAAATGACTTAACTATAATCTATTTAGTGTTTCACAGCTGAATAACACAGGTCACTGAGTTGCATTTGAGAACTAAAAGGCAAAGATCTTCAATGAATCAGAAAGGTTAATCAGAACTGGTGAACAAACAAAAGGTAACCTATTCTATCTTGATGATATTAACACCACTTGTTTAATGGCTAGAAATGAAGACATATGGTTGTGGCATAAAAGGTTATTTCATGTGAATTTTGACAACATTATTAGGATAAGCAATAAAAGGAAAGTAAGAGGCTTACCGAGCATGTCAAAGCTTGACCATGTCATGTGTAAGAATTGTTAAAGGGTAAAATTAAAAAGTATAGTTTCAAGAGTAAAACCTAAACATCTAATTTTGTTTTAGAATTATTCCATGCTAATCTATGTGGACCAATGAGAACAAAGAGTTACTATGGTGATAGATACTTCATTCTCTTTGTTGATGATTATTCTAGAATGATGATAGTTATGTTCTTAAAAGAGAAATCAGAAGCATTCAAGATGTTTAAATGGTATAAAGCTATTGTAGAAAAAAAAAAAGTGGTAAGGAATTGAAATACTTAAGATCATATAGAGGAGGAGAATTTATTTTTGATGAATTCACTAAATTTTGTAATGAGCATAGAATTCAAAGATAGGTTTCTGCACCAAGAAAAACACAACAAAATGAGATTGCTAAAAGAAGGAATAGATCCATTGTTAATTGTGCCAGAACACTAATGATTGAGAAAGGCATCACTCAAACATTCTAGAGGGAAGGTGTCAGTACTGTTGTCTACAAATTGAACAAAGTTCAATTAAAGAAAGACACCAATAAGACACCCTATGAGCTATGGTATGGATACACACCCAACGTAAGTTACTTCAGAATTTTTGAAAGTCAATGTTATATTTTGAAAGATGATAGAAATGGAAAACTTGACTCCAAAGGTGAAGAAGGAATATTTTTAGGGTATTCTACCAAAAGCAAGGCTAATAAATGTCTTAACAAATCCTCTAACAAAATAATTGAAAGTGCAAATGTCAGAGTAGATGAATTTACACAGAAAAATGATAAGGAAGGTAGAAAATAATCGGAAGACTACAATAGGTTTGTCTACAATGAAGAACCTGACACTTTTCCTGAGCAACAGAACAATGCACCCAAGCATCAGGCTGCAAACACCGAAAATCAAGAAATTGCTCTAGATGATGTTCCAAGTGATGGAGATAAGAATGAAGGTCAAGATGATGATCAAAATGATGAACAAAGACCTAAACCGGTACTTTCCAAGTATGTAAGAAGACACCATCCACAAAACCAGATCATAGGACACAAGAAGCTAGAATAAGAACAAGAAGTAATTCACTGAACACTAGATGTTTTATTTGTGATTTTAAGCCTAAACCTGTTAATACTGCACTTGAAAATGAAGAAAGGGTCAGTGCTATGAATGAAGAGATAGAACAGAATAAATAAGAATAGAACATGGACATTAGTACCTAGACTAGATGACAAGAATGTCATTGGTACCAAATGGATATTTAGACACAAGCTGAATGAGAATGGAGAAGTCACAAGGAACAAAGCAAGATTAGTATACAAGGGGTATGCACAAGAAGAAGGTATTGAATATGGAGAAACCTTTGCACCTGATGCTAGAATAGAAGGAGTCAAAATTCTACTTGCTTGTGTTGCATTCAAAGGATTCAAGGTATACCAAATGGATGTCAAATATGCATTCCTAAATGGAATACTAGAAGAAGAGGTATACATTGAACAACCAGAAGGGTTTGTTGATCCTAACAAGAGAAACATGGTTTATAGATTGCACAAAGCCTTGTATGGATTGAAATAAGAACCTAGAGCATGGTATGAAAGACTTCACTCCTATCTCATAAGTATTGGATTTGTAAGAACAAGTGAAAACAACAATCTGTATTTAAAAGAAGATACCGATGATAACATTTTGATTGCTGAAATATTTGTTGATGCTATCATATTTGGTGGTATTGATATGTTATGAAAATCATTTGCTAATGAAATGAGAAAATATTTTGAGATGTCAATGTTTGGGGAGATTAAATTATTTCTCAGTCTACAGATTCTTCAACAAAATGTAGGAATCTATATCACACAATCCAAATTCATCAAGGAAGTGTTGAAGATATTCAAGATGGAAGATTCCGAACCAGTTGGAACACCTATGGCAGCCAGATGCAAGCTGAAAAAGGAAGACAAGTCATCCGAGGTAAATCAAACCTTGTATAGATCTATGATTGGAAAAATCATGTATGTTGTTCATACTAGACTAAATATAGCACATGCAGTCAGAATAATTGCAAGATTCTCTGCTAATCCCAAGGAATCACACATGACTTCTATCAAAATATTTATGGGATGTCTAAAGAATACAAAAGACTATGGCTTATGGTATAAAAGAGAAGGAAAATTTGAGCTTCAAGTCTATACAGATGTTGATTGGGCTGGAAACTTAGATGACACGAAGAGCACAACAGGAGGAGCATTCTTCATGGGTGACAGACTTATCACATGGATAAGTAAGAAGCAAGGATGCATCTCACAATCTACTGCAGAAGTAGAATATGTGGTTGTTGTTGCAGATTTCTCTAAGATTCAATTACTGGAAGGTATGAATATAAAAATTCTTGAACCAGTGATTATCTATTGCATGATAATACCAATGCAATAAACATATCAAAGAACCCAGTCATGCATGCTAAGACAAAGCATATTGCTATAAAGTATCATTACTTAAGAGAACAAGTGCAAGAGAAAGAGGTGATACTATAATATGTTCAATCCAAAGAACAGTTAGTAGACATATTCACAAAGACATTGCATAAAGATACATTTGAGTACCTGCGAAAGAGACTAGGGGTCCGACCCTTGTATATTGGTAACCAAGCTAACAAAGAGTCTACATCAGCCTACACATTATCAAAAGATCATTCATGTTGATGCAAGAAAAGAGATGGAATGTAAAGACACATCAATACATAGAAAGGTACTTATCTGCACCAAACACAAGAGTTATTGTATTGCTAATGGTAATAGAAATTCAAGTAATATATTAAAAATAAAAGAGAAAAGAGTTTGAAATTGTTATCAAAGGGAGAGATGACTAAAGAGAGAGAGATTATATATCCATATGAAATATCCATCATGATCATCCAAAGGGAGAGAAGTATCCTAAGGGAGAGAGTATATCTATTGCTGTCAAAGGAAAAATACATATGAAAAAAGATATCCATCAAGGAGAGGAACAGTCCAAGGGAGAGAAAATATCAAAGAAGAGACTCTACATCAAAGGGAGAGATAGAATCATAAGTTGCTACATCTATCCAGTAAAGGGAATGAATAATGAAGAAAGTACTCTACAAGAATCAAACAAAGCTAGAAGAGCTTATCAAGAGCGAGACATTTGTATTGGTTATATAATAAATAAGTTTGGTAGATTGATGAACTACAATTGATATATTTCATATTGTATTAGTAGTAATGTAGTATGTTTCCATGAATCCAAAATGGAGAGATTGATCAAATATAAGTGATTAAATGTTTGAATATGTTACGTTGATGATCACCAAGCTGCTGAAAGTTAATACAAGTCATTAAATCAGTTAATGTATTATATTGTCATTGATGTCAACTTGATATAATATGATTGGTTATATACATATTTTCAAAGACTTCAAAGAAAAAAAGAGATAAAGGAATGTTATTAGTAATGCATAAAATTTTAGTATATACCAAGTGACAAAAAACACCAACGGACAGTGCACCCTGATGGATAGAGAACCCCGAGAGAAAAGTCATAGTGATACCAAAGAAAGATACCCAAGCAAGCATTACAGAGAAGAACCTAAGTGATACCCGAGAAGAACTGAAAGTCACAATGTTGCCTGATGAAAAGACAACCCCGATGGACAGAGATGCCCGAGGACAACTAAAGTCAAGACCGAGAAAACAAGGAGTTAAACATCGATAAGAACCGAAGTTCAGAAATGGAAAAAGACTTAGCTGGAAGGAACTAAATATGGAGTTAACTGGCTGATCACATTGTTATCATTGACAAGTTAAAATATACAGATAAGCTAGAGATTAAAGCTAGTTTTATTCCAGTTGTCAAAGAGAAATTTGTGGGATAAAACTAAAGCAAGAATGGAGAGAATTGCAGATCACGCCAAGCACAAGAAAGTCAAGGACTTAGAAATGGTGAAATCATGTCTATAATATAGACAAGCTAATTCATTATGAATTAGGGGGAAGTGAACAGAGAAGAAGATTCTAAAGAGAATACTGGTGAAGAAGACTTCATACAGTCCTGATCATACAAGCTGAAGAACAAAGCTAAAGATTTCTGCAGACATTGAGCAATGGAGAAGCACAACATCATCGAGAAGAAAGAAGTTTAGCAAAGGAAAAGAAAAGAAACATTGATCATAAAGGTATTATGAGATTAAAATATATCTAAAAATCTACAATTTTAAGTTGTATATATAAACAGATCATATATTGTTTCAGTTTAACCATTGATTCAGAAAATCTCATAATAGAGTGGGATTTAATTATCCTTGATATATTGAGATAAATCCCAGTGAGTGTCAAAAAGTTTCTCATGAAGATAGCATAGTGAAATGCCAGATATCAAGTGAAAAATGATTATATTTAAATCCTCTAACAAGGCCGCACTTAACAGTGTGTTTGTAACCTTTAACAAGGTTGGCTCTTCACCGAGTTCACTTTAGAAGAGTGAAAATTTTGGGTTACCGATCCCAAGTGGTTTTTCCCTTAACAGGGTTTCCACGTTAAAATTCCATGTGTCAAATGTGTATATGGTCCATTGCTTTGATGTTTTTATTTACACATTACTAAAACAAGATTGATTGGTAAACACAAAGTTATTTACTATATTTCGGTAAAGGCTAGAATGCTATTTGGTAAAGCTTAAGAATAAGGATTAATAGTGAACTCTAAGCAGTTGTTATTTGATAAGATTTTTTAAAGGCATACATCTTGTAGGACTAAAGATAACTAGAGGTTTATAATTGTGGTATAAATTTTTGGTTTGATTTATTGGATTATTTTTTAGGCCACTAATTCAGCCCCCCCTCTCAGTTATTCTAATAGTTATAGGTACAATGTGTATCTTAGCAAGGGGTTATGTAATTTTTTATGCATTGGGGAAGTCTTAATTAGATGACATAATTTCTTATTATAAACCTGTAAAAAACAAAGTTATTTTCTTTTGTGGAGAATGTGATGAGATAGTGAAGTGTGGAAGTTGCAAGCTTGTATCTATGAAGTATGTTGGATGTAGAGCAGTAGTTTTGATTGAATAAATTCATTGGAACTATTTTAGAAATGTTGTTTCTATCAGTCGGTTCATTGAATTGTATATCTTATATACATCTATATTTCAAACAGTATGTCCTAAGGGTGGATTTAACCTTTTTTAGGGAGTGAGCGTATTGTTTCTCTTGACTCCTAACAGGGTCTATCCTTTAACAAGGACTATACTAGGGACTATGTAATGTATGTAATAATCATCTCCTAACAGGGATAAATCTGCTAACCAAGATACTATACTTTTAGTGCATTGTTTGTGGGCGTTGATTCCCACTGGGGTTTTTTTTCCTTAACAAGGTTTCCTCGAAAACAAATGGTTGTGTTATGGCGTTGTTAATGTGTTAAAAATTATAGTTATCTTTTGTTTAAAGTTAAAGTTTATATTATTGACACAAATGATTCACCCCCTCTTAGTTGTTCTGGTGGACTATTATTGGTAACAATTGGTATCAGAGCTACTAGTCCTTTGAGAGAAGTCTTAATAGCTTCATGATGTGATCCTAAAAGGTGGCGTACTATAGAAAGGATAGTCTGAAGTTAGATCCTGGAAACTTTGACAGTTTGAAGAACACAATGAGAACTCATTTGTTGTATTTGGGAATTGACTACTAAATGATTATAAAGAAAGATGAGCAGATCTAGACAAAAGATGAACTAGATAAAGCTACTTATGGTGAAAATAAGTTGTTTTATGTAACATGGTTACAAGAGAAGCACTTATTAGTGCACTCTCTGAAGGTGAATTCACAGAAGTTAAATATTTGGATTCTACACATAAAATTTGATAAAGATTAGAAGCACTATGTGAAGGAGATAAGTTTACTAAGAAGGTGAAGTTACAGAACTGGAAGACAAGGATGAAAATTTTGAAAATGAAAGATGATGAGAATGCTAGAGTATATGTACAGAGAGTTACTAAGGTTCTTATTAGCATTAGAAAATTTGGAGGTGCATATAGTGAAGAAGAAGTGACCACAAAGATTATTAGATCTTTGACAACTATTTACAAAAATAAAGTACAAGATATAGAGGAGATCATACCTTTGGCATAAAAATTCAATAGAGAGATGTTGATTGTAAAATTAACTACCTTTGAGGCCGTAGAGCTAGGAGATTGATTACCTAAGGTTGAAACAAAATTCAAGGTGACTGTGCATAATAATAATAAGACTTTATCAAAGGTTGTGAGCACTAGCATAAGTGACTTGTGAGAAGAGCTAGGTGAATATGCTAACGATTGGGAAAAGATACAGGAAGAAGAAATGAAGTTAGATGAAATTGTGTCCTTGATCACAAGAAGAGAAAAGAGAGATAAGGGTAAGTTTAAAGGAAAGTTACCTTTGAAATGTTTTTCATGCAATAAGACAGGTCGTTTTGAATCTAGATGTCCTACAAGGGTTCCTAAACATAAATATATGTTTTATAGACCTAAATACTCCAAGGATAAGGAATGTTACTATGCTAGTGAAGGTATATTTGATGATGATGTTGTGGATTATGATGAAATTGGATTTATTGCTATTAAAGATGATGACCCTATTCATGAAGAGAAAGCCCTAGTTTCACATGTTGAAAATAAATCAGAGTGGTTCATAGACAATGGTTGTTCACATCATATGAGTGGTGATAGAAACAATTTTATTTAGATAACTAAATATGATGGTGGTGTATTCAAATTTGGTGACAGTACTCCTAAGTTTATCATTAGATTGGGATCGATTTATCTTGATGGTAAAACTAATGCTGATGATGTGTTACTTTTTGATGGACTTAAGCATAATTTGTTGAGTGTTGGATGTCTTGTTGAAATTTTTTATCATTTGAAGCTCAATGATGGAAAATTTTCTATCAAAACTAAGACGGGAGATCTGATAGCATCTGGTACTAAGTCAAGAGGTAATGTTTTTGAGTTGAACACTAGAAAAGTTTCTTGTTTTGTTGCGAAGGTTGATGAAAGTTGGTTATGGCATAGAATATTATGTCATGTAAATTTTGATAACATTGTAAAATCAAGTATGAATAATTTTTTTAGAGATCTACCAAAGATTGTGAAACCTGCTAACACCATGTGTAGAGAATGTGTGATCGGGAAACAAACTAGAAGAATTTTTAAAAGAAAGTCATATTCAACAAAAGGGAAGTTGGATCAGGTAAATATAGATCTGTGTGGTCCTACAAGAACAAGATCTTTCTATGGTGAAAGGTATTTCATACTTTTTGTTGATGAATTTTTCAGGATGGTGTGGGTTACATATCTTAGAGAGAAATCTGCTCGGCTTTTGATAAATTCAAAATATTCAAAGCAAAAGTTGAGAATGAATTAGGTTTAAAGATAAAATGTTTAAAATCAGATAGAAGTGGAGAACTTACTTTAGATTTTCTCAATAGCTACTGTGAATAGCATGTAATATACAAACAAATATCCGATCCTAGAACACCAAAACATAATGGTATTGTAGAGCGAAGAAACATA
Organism: Thuja plicata; assembly: GCA_018584345.1. Taxonomy (NCBI): domain Eukaryota; kingdom Viridiplantae; phylum Streptophyta; class Pinopsida; order Cupressales; family Cupressaceae; genus Thuja; species Thuja plicata. The sequence goes on along the minus strand of MU225457.1, from coordinate 1,104,197 downwards.
ACTATATTAGGTGCTGCTAGAACTATGTTGCTTGAAGGAAATGTGCCACATGTTCATTGGAGAGAAGTTGTTGGTACTTATATTTACACTTTGAACATAATTCAGATCAAAGAAGGTACTAATAAGACTCCTAATAAACTATGGTTTAATCATGCTCCTACTCTGAAATATTTCAGAATATTTGGTAGTAAATTATATATCAAAAGAGATGATGAGATAGGAAAGTTTGATGCTAGAAGTGATGAGGGAATCTTCCTTGGTTATTCCACTAAGAGAAAATATTATAGATATTTCAATATGAGAATGAGGAAGATGATTGAAAGTGCTAATGTGAGGATTGATGAGAAGTTTCAGATTCAAGAAAGAATATATGACTGTAGCCAGACTACATAAAATAGGGAGGTTACAACAAATCAAGAAGAACCTTTTGAGGTTAATCATGAGATTGAGGTATGTCTAAATGATACAAATGATTCTACTGAAATTATAAAAACACCAAGGTGTGTTAAGAAGAACCATCCTGAAAATCAAATTATTGGCAATGCAAATTAAGGCATGATGACAAGATCTAGATTAAGAGATGAATATTTTTTTATTTCTCAAGTTGAACCAAAAACTACTAATGAGGCATGTAGAAATGAATCTTGGACTAAAGCTATGTAGGAAGAATTGGAATAGATAAAGAAAAATTATACTTGGGAATTGGTTTCTAGACCTAAAGATAAAAATGTTATAGGAATTAAATGGGTTTTTCAGAAGAAAAAAAAAATGAATGAAGAAGGAATGGTTGTAAGGAATAAGGCAAGACTAGTTTGTAAAGGCTACTCGCAACAAGAAGGCATAGAATTTGAAGAAACATTTTCTCATGTTGCTAGGCTTGAGGCCGTAAGATTATTTCTTTATTATGATACACACAAAGACTTTAAAGTATATCAGATGGATGTGAAATTTGCATTTCTGAATGGAGATCTAGAGGAGGAAGTATATATTGAACAACTTGTTGGATTCCTCAGAAAGATGATGAGGACATGGTTTGAAAATTGAAGAAAGATTTGTATGGACTAAAACAAGCACCTAAAGCATGGTATGCTAGATTGGATAGGTATTTATTCTGTCTTGGTTTTGGAAAAGGTAATGTAGACAGTAATTTATACTTAAGAACTAGTGAAGATGGAATTTTAATAGTCAAAGTTTTTGTAGATGATATCATTTTTGGAAGTAATGATGAAATGAGTAAAAAATTATCTAAGGAAATGGAAAAATAATTTGAGATGTCGATGATTGGTGAGATGAAATTTTTGCTTGGACTACAAATCAATCAAAACAAGAATGGCAATTTTATTTCTCAGACCAAGTATCTTAAGGAAATGTTGAAAAAGTTTGGAATGAAAGATTGTAAACTTGTTGGAACACCTATGGTTTTTGGTCACAATATTACTACTACTAATTAATCTTAGAGTGTTTTTCATACAAAGTACAGATCTATGACTGGAGGCTTACAATATTTGTCTCACACTAGACCATATATTGCTTAAGCAGCTAGAATTGTGGCAAGTTATCAAGAAGATCCTAAAGAGACTCACCTTGCTATTGTACTAAAAATAATATTTAGATATATGAAAGGAACACTGGATTATGGATTATGGTATAAAAATATGATATTTTTGTTTTTCATTCTTATACTGATGCTGATTGGGTAGGAAGTGTTGATGAAAGAAAGAGTACAAGTGGTGGTGTATTTTTTCTTAGGAAAAGATTGGTTTCTCGATTAAGTAAGAAGCATGATTGTATAGCTCAGTCTACTATTGAATCATAGTATGTTGGTGCTGCTATAAATTGCACACAGATTGTTTGGATGAAGCAAATGTTGAAGGACATAGGGATAAATTTTGATGAGCCACTGGTTATTCATTGTGATAACAATAGCATATTGAATATGTCAAAGAATCTAGTTATACATTTGAAGACTAAACATATTTTAATTAAGTATCATTTCTTGAGAGACAAGGTTGAAGAGAAGGAGATTAGATTGGAGTATATCAGCACAAAAGAACAAATAGAAGATATATTTACAAAACATTTGCAAAAGGATGCCTTTGATTATCTTAGAGGTATTCTTTGGGTGAGAGCCCCTCCTTGTGAGATCTAAATTGATTTAGGAATGCATCAGTCCAATGGATTTCAGAGCTATATCATTTTCTAGATTTGATGTATGGATCTACTCCTCTAGAGGAGTGATCAAAGGAACAATATAGAACACATTTGGGTGATTATGCACCTAGTTGTTGTGGGCATGAAGATTTTAAAAAGATACACCTTGCAGAGGAAAGATGGTTAGAAGCATAGTAATGAAACCTTTTTTATTGATGTAAAAGAGGGAGAGATTATGTGAAGAGAGACTGTGAAAAATCCCTACTATTTTAGGAAGAGTTGTGAAGAGGATATTGAGAAGATTGTATTGAGATAGGTACTATTTGGATTGATGGATTTTCTCATATGTTTCCATCAATGCCAAAGGGGGAGATTGTTGAAATTGTTTTATGTTGTAGTTAATGGCATTCATGTTTTGTCACTATTGTCAACATATGTTTCTGATGAGACAAACAGGCTGGTTATCACTAGTGCATGGATGAGTGACAGAAGTGTACGAGAACTGTATGAATGTTTCATTATATGCAAAGATGGGGATGTGTAGAATGATGAGCTTTGATCTTATATCTAAGGTTGATTAAGTTTATCTTTCTCTTTGTTTGATTTACAATGATTATGGTGAAGATTGTTTTCTGAATAGTGGCAGAGAATTGTGACAGAGTTAGTCTCTCAGTTTTGAGGATAACTTGCATGCGATATCATTTTTTGTTATACAAGATTCAGGAATGGCAGAAGACATGTTGAGGAATTTTTTTTATGATTCTTGGGTCACAATACTCTTGGTGATCTCATTTGTGGTGTGTGCTCTAGAGAAGACCTATTTGGGGCTGACTTCAGAGATGTAGCATGTATTATGAATAGAGAGCCTGTATTACAGATCTTGGATCATATTTGATGAATTTTAATTGATGTTTACTTGTTATAGGCATCATGTGTATTTTAGCAAGGGGTTATGTAATTATTTGTGCATTGGGGAAGTCTTAACTGGCTGATCTAATTGCTTATTGTAAACATATATAAAAGAAAGTTGTTTTATTTTGTGGAGAATGTGATGAGATCGCAAAGTGTGGAAGCTGCGAGATTGTATCTACAAAGTCTGTTGAATGTAGAGCAGTGGTTGTGATTAAAGAAATTCATTGGAACTATTTTAGCAAAGTTGTTTCTATCAGTTGGTTCATTGAATTCTATATCTTATATACATCTGTATTTTGGACAATATGTCCTAAGGGTGGATTTAACCTTCTTTAGGCAGTGAGCTTGGGAAGTGATCCTATTATTTCTCTTGACTCCTAACAGGGTCTATCCTTTAACAGGGACTATGTATTGTATGTAATAATCAGCTCCTAACAGGGCTAAATCTCCTAACATGGATACTATACTTTTAGTGCATTATTTGTGGGTGCTAATTCCCACCAGGGTTTTTCCCTTAATAAGGTTTCCTTGGAAACAAATGTTTGTTTTATGGTGTTGTTGTTTATGTGTTCAGAATTATAGTTATATTTTTTTTAAACTTAAAGTTTATATTATTCACACAACTGATTCACCCCCCTTTTAGTTGTTTTGGTGGACTATTATTGTGCTCTCTCTCTCTCTCTCTCTCTCTCTCTCTCTCTCTCTCTCTCTCTCTCTCTCTCCATATCCCTATCCCAATCTATCCCTATCCCATTCTCTCCCTCTCCACTTATCACCCCTTATTATTCTCTCCCTCTCCCCTCATCTCTTTCTCTCTCTATCTCTCTCTCTATTCAATATGTCATGCATTATGTATGTAATGTGTTGGAAAGTGACAATGAAAGCAATTTTTATTTTGTCATTGCTGTCAAACCTTAACTGGTGAGACTATTGTTATCTATTTGAGTACCATATCCACTATTGATGAAGAAGATTTAACAAGAAGACCAAGTGACTGGTTTAATTAAGGAAAATAAAAGGGTACTTGATCAGTTGGCACTCTGGCAAAGTAACTAGTTGTTTATCTTTCAAAGATAGTTTTTCTGGCTGTCTTGTGCCGAGCAAAGTTTCTTGTGCCAAGCAAAGTTATGTGTGCCGAGAAAAGTTGTTTGTGATAAGAAAATTTGTTCAATGTCGAGCACCACTGAAATTGCTGAGTGGAAATAGTGATGTTGGCCGACTTATAGTAATTGAATAAATGATGAGATTTGAGATCTCTGGCTGACTTAGTTAATTTTATTGGCATATGTAATGTTAATTAAAGATTGATCCATGTCATTTAATGTATGGGTAACCATAATTAATTTATGGTTTCAAGATTTAATTAGAGACTACTTTGGAGAAGTAAATGTAATGCAAAGATGGAATGATCTGTTGGATCTGACCTAACCTAAGATCTACGATCTTGTTTAAGCGGCAAAATATTTATCTAACCTAGATAGAGAGGTATATGATAACCTCAAGGGGTTTTTCATTAAGTGTGTTGAAGTGTGCTGCTGAATGTGTAGTACATGTGTGTATGCAAGAGGATTGCATAGTTGATTTACTGTTTGGCATGATCTAGCAAAGAAGGCTGAATATAGAAGCAGAGAGTTGCATGTGTGATTGCTTGACAAATTTCCAAGCAGATCAGAAGGTTGAAAAGACAATGCAGGTTATCTAGTAAGTTAACATTAGAGCTGTAATTGGATCTGAATTTGCAAAGTAAGTTGTATGTATCATGTCACAACTGTTGATTACTTTCTAACCATTGTATCAATTAAATCCTTTAACAAGGTTGACCTAACAGTCATTTGTATAAATCCTCTAACAAGGTGACATTCAGGTGGAATGTTCTAAGTCCTCTAACAAGGCCACTCCTGACAGGGTGATTAAATCCTTAGACCAGGTCACACCTAACAATGTGTTATTGTAACCTTTAATAGGGTTGGCTCCTCATAGAGCTCACTTCATAAGAGTGAAAACTTGGTAGCATGTTACTGGTGGTTTTTCCCATATTGGGTTTCCACGTTAAATAATTGTGCCAACTTGTGTGAATGCTTATGGTTTGTTTTACTATTATGTTTCTACAAGCAATTTCATTAGACAGTAAACTACATGATTGAAGTTGTTGACATATGCTACTGCTGCCGAGTAGATCTGAAATATAGAAAAGTTTTATTTTCTACATCTAGACTTGAGGATAACTAATTCACCCCTCCCATCTCAGTTATTCTAAATCATTCTAACAATTGGTATCAGAGCTTTGGTCTCCTGAAAATAGTTTGAAGGTACTTGGAGCAAAAATATCAAGATGTATAAAAAGGAGGTTCCCAAGCTGAACAAAGATAACTTCCCTGCATGGCAGAGTTTGATGAAACTACATCTGGCTGGGAGATGATGACAAGTGACCTATTGAAAATGACTATGTATCACCTTCTACTCCTCTCACAGCTTCTCAACTAAAAGAAAAGGAAGAGCACAATCAAGCACTGTTGGAGATCACCTCCTCATTGAGCTATTCAGAGTTTGATGATATAAAGAGATTCACAAATGCAAAGGAGATAAGGGATAAACTTGCAACTATCTATGGTGGAGACACAAATGTGCTGAGAGCTAAATCAGAAAGTCTAAGAGGTAAGTTTGATGAGATGAAAATGCAAGAAGGAGAAAATGTTAATCAGTATTGTGGTAGAGTAAAAGAAGTTGTA
>MU225457.1:1078392-1097722 GCA_018584345.1 Thuja plicata | reverse complement strand
AACCCTAAACCAATGCAACAGAGGATATGTAAAATTTGGTAATGATGCACCATGTCTTATCAAAGGTAAAGGATTGATTAACCTGACTGACAAAATCAGATGTGATAATGTGTATTGGGTTGATGATATTAAATACAATTTACTGAGTGTTGCACAGCTGAACACTTCTGGTTGCAAAGTTGAATTCCATCACAGAAAAGAAAAGATCTATGATTCTACTGGAGAACTTGTTGGAAGTGGTGATCGGACTAAAGGTAACTTATTTTATCTGGATTTATCTGAAGAAACATGTTTGTTTGCATAGTACAATGATTTTTGGTTATGGAATAAGAGGTTGTGTCATGTGAAATTTGATAAATTGGTAAGCATAAGTAAATTGAAAAAAGGTTAGAGGGCTACCTAAGTTAAAGAAACCTAAGAATGCTATGTGTAAACAATGTAAACTAGGAAAGATGACTAAGTCTAGTTTCAAGAGTAAAACACATGTATCAGAGGAAATTCTAGAATTAGTCCATACTGATCTTTGTGGTCCCATTGGAGAAAGAAGCTACTGTGGTGCTAGATATTTTATTCTATTTGTTGATGATTATTCAAGGATGATGACTGTAATGTTTCTCAAGGAAAAATCTGATGCATTCCAATTATTTAAATGGTACTTAGCTAAAGTTGAAAAGGAAACAAGACAATTTTTGAAATGCTTAATATCTGACATAGGTGGAGAGTTTATTTCTAATGAGTTTAATAGGTTCTGCAATGACTGAGGCATAAAGAGACAGAAGTCCGCACCCAAGACTCCTCCACAAAATGGTATTGCTAAACGAAGAAATAGATCTATCAGGGACTGTGCAAGAACACTAATGATGGAGAAAAATGTTGCACATAAATATTGGAAAGAAGCTCTAACTACTACATTCTATACACTGAATAGAGTTCAAGTTAAGAAAGGTACAAATGCTACGCCTTATGAACTTTGGTATGGTTATGCACCTAGTATAAAGTATTTGGAAGAAAATGTTTTATACTGAAAGACAATAGAAATGGAAAACTTGATGCTAAAGTTGAAGAAGGCATATTCCTTGGTTATTCAACGAAAAAAAAAGCATACAAATGTTTGAATTCTAATACTAACAAAATTGTTGAAAGTGCAAATGTAAGAATTGATGAGTTTGCAGAAAGAAATGAAGATGAAAGTACACAAGAGCCTAAAAGCTATAGATCATTCATATATCTGGACGAGGAAGATTCTAATTCACTACCTGAGGCTACTGTCGAGCAATAGCATGCACCTACCGAGTCACAGAGTGGAGTTGTTGAGCAACAACAAGTGAATGTCGAGCTATCTAATGGAGATGCCGAGTCACATAATCAACTAGAACTGAATACAAACAATGAACCTATAGCAAGGAATGAGCCTGCTCTAGCAAGATATGTGAGAAGAAACCACAATTCTGATCAAATCATTGGATCAAAGGACTCTGTTGCTATGACATGAAGTAATTTGAAAAATGGCACATGTCTGTTATGTGAATTTGAGCCCAAAATAGTAAAAGATGATTTAGAAAATGAAGATTGGTTACAAGCAATGAATGAGGAAATTGAACAGATTGAGAAGAACAAGACTTGGACACTCGTGCCTAGGCCGAAGGATAAAAATGTAAATGGTACAAAGTGGGTATTCAGAAATAAACTGAATGAACATGGAGATGTGACAAGAAACAAAGCTAGACTGGTATGCAAGGGTTATGCACATGAGGAATGAATTGACTATGGTGAAACATTCACCCTAGTTGCAAGATTGGAAGGAGTCAGAACCTTGCTTGCATATGCAGCCTATAAAGGATTCAAAGTTTATCAGATGGATGTGAAATCTACATTTCTCAATGGTATCTTGGAAGAAGAAGTGTAAATTGAGCAAGCTGATGGTTTTGTTGACCCAAACAAAAGGGATATGGTTTGCAGATTGCACAAAGAATTATATGGAATGAAGCAAGCGCCAAGAGCATGGTATGAGAGATTACACAATTATCTGATCAAGATTGGATTTGCAAGAACCAATGGCAATAGCAACCTGTACTTGAAGACAGAGAAAAGAAAAGGTACATTATTAGCTAAAAATTTTGTAGATGACATCATATTTAGTGGACAAGATGTGTTATGCCAAAAATTTGCAACAGAGATGCAAACTGAGTTTGAGATATTTATGTTTGGTGAAATAAAATTCTTTGTTGGCTTACAAATTTATCAAATGAAGAATGGTATCTATATCACTCAATCTAAATATATCAAGGAGATACTGAAAACTTTTGGAATGGAAGAGTCAAAACCAGTGAGTACACCTATGGCTACTGGATAGAAGCTGACAAAAGATGATGACACAAAAGAAGTGAACCAAACACTCTATAGATCAATGATTGGAAAAATACAATATGTTGTACATAGTAGACCTGACATTGCCCTAGCTATTGGAATTGTTGCAAGGTTTTCTGCTAACCCCAAGGAAACTGCCATGATGGCAGTAAAAATAATTCTAAGATATTTGAAAGGAATTGATGACAACGGTCTATACTACAAGAAGAATGACAAGTTTGAACTCAGATTTTACACTGACTCTGATTGGGCTGGAAATGTTGATGACAGGAAAAGCACTACTGGTGGAGCATTTCTTTTAGGAAAAAGATTGATCTCATAGACAAGAAAGAAAAAAAACTACACCTCACAATCTACAGTTGAAGCCAATTATGTGGCAGCAGCAGTTAACTATTCTAACATTTTGTGTTTGAAGATACTACTGAAAGGTATGAAGGAATAAATCACTAACCCAGTTGTCATATATTGTGATAACATGAGTGCCATTAATATTTCTAAAAATCCTGTTATGCACTCAAAGACAAAGCATATAGCTATCAAGTATCACTAGTTGAGGGAGCTAGTTCAGAATAAAGAAGTGAGACTAGATTATGTGAACACTAAAGAACAATTAGCATACATATTCACAAAAGCACTACCCAAGGATGCTCATGAGTATCTAAGAGTTAAAATGGGGGTGATTCCCATAACTAAGGCTAATTAAGTTTTGTATGGTACTGTTGCATCAAATATTACATTCAGAATACTTGACACATTGATGGACAGTTAGTCACACTTTAGGATGTTGGCTAAATTTGTGAAGTTGGAAAAGGATAGAAAAGAAGATCAGTCATAATCAAGATGATAGGATCAACATGATACTAAAGATCTACATGATAATGATTTTGACGTCTTTGGCATTGTTGTCAAAGAGGGAGAGATTTCCTAAGATTGCCTAGAAGAAGAGATTACATAAAGGAAGAAGTACATAGAGGCAAAAGTTACTATTGATAACATTAAAGTGATTATCTACTCAGAGGGAGTCTACAAATGTTTAGACATAAATGATTACAGTGTGATTACAGACACATAGGGAGAAATTTTTAACAGATGAGAATCAGAATGAAGATAAAGACATTAATGAAGATTCGTTCATGTCAAGGAGCACAGGTGAATTTTTGGATTGTATGGTAACTATGCTTGTTAAATCATTGTTTTAATATTTTTTGTTGCCATCAATGCCAAAGAGGGAGATTGTTGGAAAGTGACAATGCAAGCAATTTTTATTTTGTCATTGTTGTCAAACCTTAACTAGTGAGACTATTGTTATCTATTTGAGTACCATATCCACTGTTGATGAAGAAGATTTAACAAGAAGACCAAGTGAATAATTGAGTTAAGGAAAATAAAAGGGTACTTGATTAGTTGGCACTCTGGCAAAGTAATTAGTTGCTTATCTTTTAAAGATAGTTTTTCTGGTTGTCTTGTGCCGAGAAAAGTTGTTTGTGCTGAGAAAAGTTGTCTGTGTCGAGAAAAGTTGTTTCTGACGAGAAAATTCGTTCAATGTCGAGCACCAGTGAAATTGTCGAGTGGAAATAGTGATGTTGGCCGACTTACAGTAATTGAATTGATGATGAGATTTGAGATCTCTAGCTAACTTAGTTAATTTTATTGGGATATGTAATGTTAATTAAAGATTGATCCATGTCATTTAATGTATGGGTAACTATAATTAATGCATGGTTTCAAGATTTAATTAGAGACTACTTTGGAGAACTAAATGTAATGAAAAGATGGAATGATCTGTTGGATCTAACCTAACCTAAGATCTACAATCTTGTTTAAGTGGCAAAAGATTTATCTAACCTAAACAGAGAGGTATATGATAACCTCAAGGGGCTATTCATTAAGTATGTTGAAGTGTGTTGCTGAATGTGTAGTACATGTGTGTATGCAAGAGGATTGTATAGTTGATTTACTATTTGGCATGGTCTAGTAGAGAAGGCTAAATACAAAAGTAGAGAGTTGCATGTGTGATTTCTTGACGGATTTCCAAGCAGATCAAAAGGTTGAAATGACAATGCAGGCTATCTAGTAAGTTAACATTAGAGCTGTAATTGGATCTAAATTTGCTAAGTAAGTTGTATGTATCAGATCAAAACTGTTGATTACTTTCTAACCATTGTATCAGTTAAATCCTTTAACAAGGTTGACCTAACAGTCATTTGTATAAATCCTCTAACAAGGTGACATTCAGGTGGAATTTTCTAAGTCCTCTAACAAGGCCAATCCTGACAGGGTGATTAAATCCTTTAACCAGGTCACACCTAACAGTGTGTTATTGTAATCTTTAACAGGGTTGGCTCCTCACAGATCTCACTTCAGAAGAGTGAAAACTTGGTAGCATGTTACTGGTGGTTTTTCCCATATTGGGTTTCCACGTTAAATACTTGTGTCAACTTGTGTGAATGTTTATGGTTTGTTTTACTGTTATGTTTCTACAAGAAATTTCATTAGACAGTAAACTGCATGATTAAAGTTGTTGACATATGCTACTACAGCCGAGTAGATCTGAAATACAGAAAAGTTTTATTTGCTACATCTAGACCTGAGGATAACTGATTCACCCCTCCCCTCTCAGTTATTCTAAATAATTCTAACATAATGGATTATATGTATATTAAAGTTTTTATGCATCAAATATCAAATATAGATCTGATATCTAATACCATTCCACAATGGTGCCAATGGTAAAATCTTGGCACCATTGTGAATTTTTTGAGGCCAATGAAAACATATTGAATATCTACTTGGGTATCAAATATCTAATATGTTCACTAGATATCTGATACCTGCCACACAAAATTGGGTAGTGGGACATTTTTCTCATTCCAATGGTCCAAACATTCTTTTTCTAGGTGGAAAACACGAGTTTTTAGATAAAAAAAGATAGATTAAAACTTTTTGGAACATCTTGAAAACAATTTGAGGCCAATGAAAATATATTGATTATCCAATTGGGTATCAAATATCTGATACATTCATTAGATATCTTATACCTACCACACAAAATTGGGCAGTGGACCATTTTTCTCATTCCAATTGTTCCTACATTCTTTTTTAGGTGACAAACACGAGTTTTTAGACATAAAAAGATAGATTGAAAATTTTTGGAACATCTTTTTCACAAATCGTTCATTGGCAATCATTTTTTATCATCCTTTTGGAGCTATAATGGACAGAAATTGTTGTCAAAAGCATAAAAAAAAAGAGAAAGATTGCAAAAAATGAAATTGAAGCATATAGACAAAGAGATAGAGAAATTCATAAGAAGAGGTGACAAGGTATGTTCAATATTAGTTTTCCACGCGTAAATGTTATTTCAAGTGAAGTTATGAATTGGTGATCGAGACCACACACTGCATCCTAAAAATTGTTTGGAAGTAAGTCAAACAATGTTGTTCAAAACATTTTGTGAGACACATCTAAGAATGCACATATCAAAAATGGATTTTTAATCCTTAAAGCCATTTCATTTTGTACCTCTTAAGATTTGAAATAGTTGTTAAAAATATCATGTGGAGTTTTCAATGCACTATGAACTATTATGCTACATTTATTCTACTTTGCATACTAATGATATGTTGTAGGAGTGTGGTGAAAGTCAACTTCTAAAATCATTGAGAGACTTTATAGATCAATTTTTATGTCATAGAGATTATGGTTTTTTCTTCTACATAAATGATTTCTTAAATGAGAAGTGCTCACAATGTGGCGGCTTGTCAAAGTTTGTTTCATGTTTCCATGAGGGTAGCGAAAACGTATTTGGAAGGAAATTATTTCAAAAGATGTATGAGATGTTCAAATATAATTTGGAGGTGAAGGTTTTAAATGTGAGTTGGTTACAAAAGAAAGCAATGTTGGTGATTTTATTTCAGATTTCAAGGAAATATTTTCTAGAAGAATGCAAGGGATATTCACAGGTCTCCATGGTTGGATAAAAAATTTAGGACGTGTAAGGACTCTTTCTTGAAGGTTGATTTTGAATAAAAATACACATTCCAACCATAGAATGAGTTAAAAGCTCAATATTACAATTCCATTCACATTGCTATTTTTATCGACATAACATATAGACATGCCCCTAATAGTATAGAACAAGACAAGAATATAATCAGAGAGTATCATTTTTATACGAGTGACATTAGATCTCAATCCTCTAAGCATATGAAAATTGTTTTTGAGATTTTTTTTTGAATTCTTGAAGGAAAAAGATATTTTAACAGATAGACATCTCATTTAGTCATATAGCTACACATGTCTTTTGCCCCTATGTGTTGTCCTTGCTACCAAAAAGACACTATGGTATACAAGTCCACATCAGGTTGTGATCTTGAATAGTGGTTTGGATGCATATAGGTTGATGGAATTGTTGCTTACAATTTAATTGTTTGGAATAGTATATATGATATAATATGAACATAATAGTCATGGAAAAAAACATTATTGGTCCTTGATTATTGTTTGGGTGTTGATGATATATTAGTCTTAAGGTATCAAACACATACACATCATTATGTTTTGAAGTGTCATCAATATTATTGTTTTTGTTTGAGCACATGTGAAAACTCAAAGACAATATCATTATTTTTTAAAGACTTTGTATTCAGCATTGATTTCATTCGAAGGGAATTATAGTTGGAAGTTTTGACTTAGGGAACATATAATTGCAAAGAATTTTGTGTTTTGGTTTCACTTGGCTTCAAAAACCTACCTGTGGATTCTAGGGTATGGAAATTTTCTTTTCATAGTGGTATATTTGAAGGCTATTTTGTGAAGAATAGTGGATTTGGTCTATGGAGCTGAAAATGGAAATGGCTGGGATGACAACATGGTGGTTATGCAAACTATTATTCTCACATCTGGTAACATTATTTTGGTTTAATTTCTTGGAAGGTATTTACTATGGTTTGTTGTTAAATTTTTTGGTGAAAGAAAAGTGTTTTGTTCTCTATGATTAGAAGTTGATTAAAAAGGGTGTTTTTGTGATCATAATTGTATACATCATTTATTATCTGACATTAATAAAACACCCTTAATAGGGTTTAGTGATAGTTATAGATATTGTTTTGGTTCTTTGGTAGTTTCTATTTTTTTGACAGTTATGAGGGTTTTTGTATACTTTGTTACTGTTGTTTTATTCTCTCTTTGTTCTATCAGTTGCTAATACAATCTGTTAAGAGAGTATAAAAGAGGTTTTTCATTTGAGAAATCATATAGGATATATGCTTTATTTTCAAACGAACATTTTTGTGAGGGTTTATAAGATATGATCTTGAAAGAAATTGTTTAGAAAAGGAATTTTTTGTTAAATTAGAGTTGAGATATATTAAGGTACTCTGCATTGCTGAATTTTTGTTATATATTGGTCATATTTTGTATAGACCTTTATTTTCATTTTGAGGATTCATCATTTTGTTAACAAGCATTTTGAAATGATGTATGTATTTGGTATTTATGTGTAAGCATGAAATGTATACTTCATGATATTTGAAGCTATCATGTTGTATATGTTCTGTGATTCCATGAATTCTTGAATCTCAAGATTAATGACGTATTCAGGAAGGCGATACAATTTGGAATAGATTTCATATTTTGTCTATTTTATTTTCAAGTTTGTAATATTGATTTTCCAGTGAAGCATTCTTGTTGTCTAGTGAGACAATTTCATTCGCTAGTGAGGCATATTTATCTCTCAATGAGAAAATAAGAACCTAATGAGGCTCTATAAATAGTGTTTTGTTTAATAATCCAATGAGGCAATTTTTGAGTGGTTTTTCATCTCTGGGAGGGTTTTCGAGTCATCATTGTGTCATTAGAATTGTTGATCTTACTAAGTTTATTTCTTTGAGTCGTTTCATTTGATGATTTATATATGCTTCTTATGGTCCAGTTTATTAGGATAGCATCATTATTAGAAAAGGAATTTTAGAATTAAATTATAGAACACTGATTTACCCCCCCTTAGTGCTCTTTTTACTCCAAAAAAATCAACTCAAGAATTCTCATATGTTTTATTGGAAGAGTACAATGCATGTAGAGAGGGTTGTACCTCATATTTGGAGTTTTTTGGAATATGGACATGAAAAAGGGGAGCATGATGGAGCAGGTGCATGTTTGAAGAGAGATAATCCATATACATTTTTAATACATGAAAGACCTATTTTCATGAAGGATTGCACCCGAAAAGCTATGTGTGATACCCAAGACTCATGTGAAACATGGAATGATTTTAAGGCCTATGGATATTCTTATAACAAAAATCAATCTTCAGAGAAGGCCGGTTCCTTTCGATATTCACGTAAAACTATCTTTGAAAAAGGAAAGGGTAAGAATGAAACTTTAAATTTAGACCTAGCTAATAGGTGATGCACCAAATAATGAACTGAGATCTGCAACCAATCAAACTCACAAAATCTTCAATCATATAACCCTAAAACTCTCTCAACTCAACTAAATAGGTAATGCATAAGTATTTAATATAAAGGGTTGAATCTAACACTTGCATGTAGGAAAACCCCACTAGTTTTCTCAGCTACAAGCTATCAAACTCAACTAGCACAATTTTAGACTTGCATTAACCATGTATCCACTAATACTAGATTTTGACTAAATGAGATAGGTTAAAGGACATAAAGCACAAAAATTGATCAAATAATTCAATAATATAAGTATCAAGAAGGAATGTTGTTTCTATTTTATTGAAAATAAAGAAACCTACTATTATAAAACTCATAATATAAGTCTCAAAAAACCTTCTTCTTATTGTGTGCCAAAAGCCAAGAGAAAAAGAATAACTCCCTCAAAAATAAATATAAAGGCATGATCTTATAGGAAGATCAAAACCTAGAAAAGAAGTTAAATCATATTAAATTTCACTCAAACTCATTTCAAACTAAAGTGTAATTGATTACTCCATCAACAATGCAAAGCTATCTCCAAATTCTCCTTTGGGTCGGATATGAGTAAAAAACCCACAAAAAGGAGGTGGGATTGATAGTCACAAGGAGTTAACTACTCCAAAGGTGGTCTCAAGTGATATCGGATCCATGTGGCACTCACAACTGACATGGAACTGCCTCTGAACTCATCAAAATCTCGCTCATGATGCATACACATCTCCACTTAAGTCTTAATTACATATGTTTTATTTTTTCATTTTAAATTTAGTGTTGGTTTATGGTTTATAAAGTACTAATAAATAAATACTAATCACGTTTTTCAACATGCAAAAATAAACATCAATATAATTGCTAGCATTTGGCCAAATTAATTACAAATAAAAATTATATTTATTTAAGTGATCTATTATTGACTTGCATTGGCTTCCTTTATACAATATTGCATGATAATCTTTTTTTTTTTAAATAATTTTTAGTCTTGGTTACACTTTGAAAATGATGTTACTATTGTAGTTTCACCTTTATCCAAAAAGTATCATAGTTTAGTCTAAATTCACTATTTTAATTATGTACAATAATTATATAAAATAAATAATAAAACTTAATTATATTTATAAGTCAGGGTTTACCACTCAGTGTGTTGGTTAAGTGGCGGTGTTGTTGTTGTCCCCATCCAGGTTCAAACCTTCACTGGGGCATTGTGATCACAGGCTTGTGCCTTCACTGATCCAATGTACTCTCAAGTTTGGGCCTCAATTTTGTAATAAGGGTATTAGGTCCCCATTTGTGGCCTCATTGGTTCATAGCTCTAGATCAAAAGAACTTCATGAAGAGTTAGAGGGCATGTTGTGTAAGCATCACCGATCACTTTAAAAATCTTACCAAACACTTATATATATATATATATATATATATATATATATATATATATATATAGAGAGAGAGAGAGAGAGAGAGAGAGAGAGAGATCATTACATGATTGTCACCATATTTATTTTAGAATATTCCCTTCTATTTGTTTCAAAGCTCCATATTTTATATTTCATTAAGCTTTGCAAAGACTCAAGATCGATATATATCAATGTTAAGGTTCAAGGTTCAATATATAAGAATAACTTATCTTTATTCAAAGAAGATGGAGATTTAAATATTTACTAGAGAATCATATTCTAAACTAAGTCTTGGTCTTTGGGTGTAGGAGTGTGCTCTGCAACTTCCTGCGTGCATTCAAATAGGTTTTCTTAGGGTTTTCGTACTGCCTCCTCCGCTAATCCACACATACCGCATTTATTGCAGGAATTAAACAATCGCTTTTTATGATCATAACCAGTTTTAACATAGCAATTGTTGCTGGTGTTGAAGCATTCACTCTCAATGTTCATGGCTCCTCTGAGAAAAATACCCAGGAAATTTGTTCCCAAGGTATTTCACAAGGTAAGGCCTTTGTCACTCTTGATGTAATTTTGTCATTGCCGGATTTTGATAAAGCTTGTGAATGGCTGGAAAATATTACTTTGATGAGTTACTTTGTTGGTCAAGTCCCTTCTGAAAGTGTGCTGCAGGATTGGGCTACCAAGTCTTGGCTCCCGCATGGGGTTCTCCTTGATGGTTTCCAAAACCTAACCAAATGGATTTTTTCTATTCCTCTTTGGGAACCCTTACCATGTTGAGGGTGTTCTCAAACATGGCCCTTGGTTTGTTCATTTTATTCATTATTCACTCCTTGTTTTCTAACCATGGTTGTGTGACTTCATAGTCTCCAATGATAAAAAGCTTAAAGTCCTATTCTAGGTTGAACTTCCTGGTTTTCCTTTTCTATGGTGGCCTTTTTTGTAAAATATTGTCCAGACCTTGGGTCGGGTTATTTTTCTAGAGCCTGATTCTTGTTACCATGCTCGCCCTCAGAGTAGGGTCTCTGTCAAAATTGATCTTGCACATGACCTTAGGGTTTCTATTGATATTCAAATTGGCGGGAAATGTTTCTTACAATGGGTAATGTATTTAAATTTTCCTAATACATGTTTTCATTTTCATTATGTCGAGCACAAAATTAAGGATTGCCCTTTGGCAGTGACTAAAACCAAGCCTCCTCTAAAGGAGCTGGCTATTTCTTGAGGACGTACGCCTACCAAAGAGGATGAAAATTGGACTATGGTGGTCCAAAAAGGAAAGAAATATGTGGTTTTCACACCTAAATAGGCTTCACCCATCACAACTTCACCAACCTAGGAATGATTCTCTGCCAAGTTTTCCAAGGTGAGCTCTCCAGTTCTGAATATTTCAAACCTTGGTGCCTAGAATAAATCTCCATCATCTAGCTCTCATGGCTCCAACATGGAATCCATGGCTCCACAACCATCTTCACTTGATAATATGAGTTCTTTGCATTGTCACTCTCAAATCCCTCTTATGTGCAATGAGATAGATGATGGAGCCCTTGGATAAAGACAAGTTTTTCGAGGAGATCACTACCCTGTTTTTATTTAGGTTCCAATTTTTTACAAAACATTTTCTCCTCTCTTGGGGATGAGGATACCATGAATGATAGTTTTTAATGAATTTCATATCCTGGAATGTAAGGGGTCTTATTGACCTCTCTCAAAAATATTTTATTTAGTATGTTCATCATAGGTTTTCTCAAACTGATGTTTTCTGTGTTTAAGAGATAAAGATAGCTAGATTTTTTCTTACTCCATGTCATGTTATTTGGCCTCATAGTTTAGTTTTTTCCTCCACCCATGAAGCTGGTAGAGGCAGGGTGGTTACCTTGTTGGCACCATGTTGGAAGAATACAATAATAGATCATGGTGAGGACTCCATGCATAGGCTGTTGTAGATTCTTATGAAAATAAAGAATCATCATTTTGGTATTATTAATATTTATGCCTCTAATGATGTAGTGGAAAGAGCTTACCTGTGGTGATGGCTTGCTAACTCTTTACCAGTAGCCACTTGGGTTTTGTGTGGAAACTTAATATGGTTGAAGTGACCTCTGATAAGGATGACATTACACCATTCCGTTGGACAAATGAATAATGTGAGGCTTGGTTTTACATGCACAATAAAATGGGCCATTTTTTATCTCAAAGCTAAATGTCACCTCCCACATGCAGTTTGGCATACCTAGAGTAATTTCAGGGCTGGTTTTGATAGAGTATTTAAACATCTGGGTCATGGTATGATCTCTTCTCAATATTTTTTTCTTTTGGGATAGAGGAATCCTTGCTAGTCTTGCCTTTAACTGAAGTCACTTATCAGACCATTTTCCCATTAAATTTTCTATAGAATGGTGTGTTGTTTTTCCACATTCCTCTCATTCTTTGTTTATTTTTAAACACCTCATTTTTTACTCATCTGCCTACCTTGGCCCATATTTAGATAGTTTCAAACCTGCATCCTTGACCCACACAATCCACAGGTTAGATTTTGTGGTGGAATGATGTCATTCTTCGTACCACTAAATTTCTCCATTATATGGAAAATAATTGGCAGATTTCCATCGTCAGTCTTATGAATGAACCAACAAGGATTTGCATGTAGCTATTGAGATCTTGAAAACTCTTTCTTTTTCAATAGAATTACAGTTTAAGATGGCAACACTTTATCCTAGAAGAAGGTTGTTGACACTTATGCTACCAGAGGAGCCTAGTTTAAGGCACGATTGCATTGGATGAAAGTGGGAGATTGAGCCAGTAAATAATTTTTTCCCTCTCTACATCGAAGACATTCCTCTCCTAGTTTTAAAAGGATTAGGGATGACACTTCTATGCTTATTGAAATGTTAGACATTCTGCAAGCTTTTGTAGATCACTACTAGAGAGTTTTCACATCTCAAGTCCCACTCTAGCTAGTCAACAAGCCTTAAATGAGTGTTTAGAAATAGTTTCCAATTGTCTATCACAATTCTAGTGGGCTTTCTATACATGATTAGACATTTTCTAGACAAGACCTGGAAGGGGCTTTCTCCATGGCTGATATGAAATCCCTTGGTTACGATGGCTTTCCCTCTAAATTTTACAAGGCTCTTTGGGATTGTATTGGGTCAGACCTTCACCATGTCTATCTAGAGGCCTTTCAAACTATCTCTTTGGGCTCAGCCATCAACAAGGGAAATATCAAATTCATACCTAAAACTGGAGATCCAAAAGATATCTACAATTGGCACCCTATTGCCTTGCTCATTGTGTCTTACAAGATTATTGCTAAAGCTCTGGATCTAAAACTTTGCCATATTCTACCTCAAATTATTTGTCCTAAGAAAACATGCTTCAATCAATCCCGCTTTATTCTAGATAATATTATTGTTGTCTGGGAGGGTATGGAATGGGCTCACCAATCTTGCTAGAATTTTATTTTTTAAAATTGATTTTGCAAAATATTTTGACCGTATTGAATCACATTTTATTTTAACCATGTTAAAAGCTCTTGGCTTCAATCCCTTCTTTGTGCTTTTTGTTCAAATACTTTTCGCATATGCCAATGCTTGTATTATAATTAATGGTCATCAATCCACCAATTTTGGTTTACATAGATCTATTAGTCAAGGTTTCCCTTTGGCTCCTGCATTGTATGTTCTTCCTGCCGAAGGTTTTAGCTACTTGTTTTCTTCAACAATTTATGCAAGGCGTGTCCATCGTATTTCCCTTGCCAATTCTCCTAGCCAGCTTGTCAAGGGTCATTTTGCAATGACTATTTTCTTAATTTGATTGAGGATCAAGACAATGTCCACTATGCTCTTGAATGTCTAGACACTTTTTGTTTGGCTTCTGGCTCATCCATTCAATAGCATAAAACCTTCTACTATAGACAGTCATTCCTGCCACCACCATAATGGAGTCTACATAATGATTGGAAATAGATTTAGCATGGTCAGGTATTTTGCTTCTTGGGAATACCTTTTTTCCTTTCATGGCTCAGCTATAGAGTTGTGGAATGTGGTGCTTGCTAAAATTGAGTCCAAGTTATCCTACTAGTTAACCAAGCCTCTTTCATTGGTGGGTAAGTTTCAAATTTTCTCTAATATTCCCACAACTACTCATATTTATTATTCCTCTTGTTGGTCTCCTTCCAAAGTAGACTATGGTAAGCTTGAGATACTATTACAAGATTTTTTATGGGCTTTTGATACTCAGATGCATGGTTTTCATTGAGTGGACTGGGAAGATTGTTGTCTACATGGACATTCTGGTGGTCTTGGTCTCATTGCTACACACATGCAAGGATAGGCTCTTTTTATTAAATGGGTGGTTCGATGTTTTTTCAGTGATGAGGCCTAGAAAATTCTCCTTCAACATTGTATCTCTTTTGGGTTTCCTTCACATCACCTAGCCTAGAGAGACATTGGTTTTCAAACCCTTTTTTCTCATAAGGGATCCAATTCAAATCTAGGGTTCCTTCATTGCCAAAATAATTTGGAGTGCTTAGGAAGAAGACAAGCCCTGACTAAAGTGGCATGGTTCTGGCTTTAGATATGTCTTGTCTTTCAACCAGAACAACCTTTGGTGGTCTCCATTAATTCAAATGCAAGGTCTCCCTCTTGCTCAGATTTTGGGTATTCATGCTTTGCGCTTTCATAGGCATGGAATTCAAACCCCAAAAGACCTTTTTTGCAGGTCAACTATGTCTATCCATTCTTTGGAGGATGCATGGGTTCAATTTTGCTTGACCCGACAAGATAGAGACACTTTTGAGCTACTAATTTCTCTCCTGCAAGGACATCTCTTGCATAAGATTGGTATAATAAGCCTCACACATTTGTGGAAGGATTGGCGATGGTACCAAGAATGTTTAGCTTTCTAGAGATATAAACCTCACCAGGGCTACCAATGGCTTTCACACCACTTTCCCATGGTGGACATTTTGAACCAACATTGACATATAGAGTCTAATCATTCTACACGAAGGATACGTTTCATTACAATTTGGTCTAGTATTGCAGAACCTAATATTGCACATTTTGTTTAGTGTATTATTTTTCAAGGCTTACCTTTGGGTTCTCATCTACATCATCTGGGTATCCTTGATCTTAATTGTCCTTTTTTTAGTCAAGGTTGAAAGGAAACTAAGTGTGTGGAAAATAGTTCCCTGCGCTAAACTCCTGAGAAGAGGATCATGCAAATTTAGATTTAACCCTTATCAATTACATAATGATAATACAATAACATGCATACATAGAAAAATGAGAATGACACAATGATTTACCTTGGTGAAAACCTTTCGATAAAAAACCCCAGCACTCCAAAACCTACACAATGTATTAATCAAAACTATTTCTGTTTACAACATACTTGCAATGCAAGTTCTTTCAAGAGATAATCGACACTTGAAGACAAATCTGGTAGCATAACAATACTCTAAATTCTCTCTATGATTTGCAACCCTAAAAAATTATTATATCATGTGCTTCCCTTTTTAGGGAAAATTCCAAAGATAACTGTATTAGGGTTTACCATTCTCTGGAAAAATAGGAACCCTAAAACCCACACATTATAGAAGAGTGTACAGTACTCAACATGATCAGTTGCCACATGTCTTTCATGTCTTCAGCCGTCATCGAATCTTTCACAATTATCTCTTACAAATATTAATGACCATCATAGGAATCGATCATAACCATTTCAGTCATGATTACCTTACACATTGTCCAAAGTGCTGACATTTGGAAAATAACCTCTACCATAGAACGGGATGCCTAGATCCACCTAGACCAAGTTTGATCATCCTTGTCATCTTTCAAGTGGAGTGAAAACACAACATGTCCACTCAACTAAATGATAGAATGGATATCAAACTTAAATACATTATTTGCAAACAATTAATTACAAAACAAATAATATCAAATGTAAGGAAATATACAAGGTTGAGACACCTTATTCCTAACAAAGGTAAGTCCTTTCTTTACCTTTTTTGGTTCTATTGTCGAGCTCAAAATTATTGGCTCTAGATCCATGATTTATTTTCCCTGTTTCGCCCCAACATGTTCTCATAGTATATGGTTCTCCTCAGAGATAATCCCTCACTTCTATTTCCCTTCCTATAGCTTTGGTACACTTCCAGGATGGAGATTCTTTTTACTCTTTGGAAAGACAGAAATGTAGTGGTTTTTTCACATGTCTTTATTGATGGTAACGTGTCTATTTTTTCTAAATCTTGTATGTGCCATAATGTCATGTTACATATTCTGTTCCAATCTGATAAGGTCGCCCTTGCGGTGGCCCATCTACAAGAATTATTGTAGCATTAGGGAAATACTCCTTGCACGGTGACTAGGGTTCCTCCTGAGAATTTTTTTCTAGTGGCCGCTCCACTTCACATTGAAGGTGGCGTAGACGAAGTTCTTCTAGAAGGTGAGTAGATTCACATTCACAACCTCCTCCTTGTCATTCTCCTTAGTGCCAGTTCTCACCGTGCAGTTTGGTTGTTCCTCCATGCCTTTGAGGTTCTCCTTCTGGTAGGGTGCCAGCCAATACTCTTGCTTGGGCTCCACAATCTTTTGCCACTTGACCTTCTCAAGATGATGTTTTGGGTTTGTCTTCTTCTTACAAAAGCTTCTCTAGATTGGTGTTAGCCATCTCTCTATAGCGTGACAATATGGAGGATGAGGAAGATAATGCAAATGGTTGGACCATGCTAGACCCTAATCCAAAACCACAACCAGGATGGGGAAAGAAGGACAAACCAGACCCACAGCCTCCGTCGGCTATTGCCTTGGCTGCTTGAGGGTGTTTCTCTTCAGGGCTAGGCCCATTTTTATGGTTTTTAAAAGAATTTTTTGTTATGATTTTTGTTTTTGAGCATGACCCATATGACTCTAGGATAGTTCCCACACAACTTGAAGGGAGTGTTTTTCCCTGCCAGTTTAATCTCCTCTATATGTATTAAGTTTATTACGTTAATATAATTGGTGAGTGATTCCATAAAATAAAATATTAACTAGAATGTTTATTTGTAAATCCAAATAACTTAGGTTTATTCAAAGCTGGAGAATTAAATGTTTGACTAAAATGTTTATTGGTAAATCAAAAGCTCCACATTGAAATTTCATCCCAAAAAAATATATTTAATTCATATATTAAACTATCCATATGTTAGTGAAGACAAAGATGTCATTGTAGATCAAAAGCTTTGTCTCCATTTTTCTCCACACCTCCAATCTGAGTTATTTAAATTTATCTGACTTCTCATTCATTATGGTTAGAATTTTCCTTTGTAGATGTAATTTTTGTTACATTACAAGAACTTCATTTGATACGAAGTAGGTATGTATAAAGTTATGACAGATCTAAGACTTCTTAATATATTTGGTTTTAAAATAATCAAGATGCAGCCATTAAATTTAAAAAGGTCATAAATAATGTTGATCAGATAATAATGAAAAACATGAGCGCTGCATGAAAGTTGTGTGGGAGCTAGGGCCTCCATGCCCTAGCTCTATTTTCTATTGTGTTGTGTACGGGTGAGGTGAATCTGCTGCCTACTTCTTGGATGTTCCTTTTTCTCTTGCTAGATTTTTTGGTTGGGGTTGGATTCATTTGCATGTGGATTATTTGTGAGCAATGCTTGCAAGGGCTCTCTTAGCTCTGTGTTCTGATGGCTGCATGTGGAGCTGGCACTACTTTGATGATTGCTGGGACTATGGATTCTCACGGTTCTTCTGATGACATTAATTTTTCCATTAGTACACTTAGTGAAAAACATTAACAGAGATCACCGACAGACTACAGAGATCATTGGAGGACTACAAGCATTACCGGCAGACTACAGGTATTACTGGCAAACAATGAGCATACCCGACAGAACACAAAGGTCACAAGAAAAATGCTAAGTATGGAATTAACAAGCATCACCAGCGACATAGTTTTGAGAACTAACCCGACAGGAATAGAAAAAGCATACCCGATGACCAGTTCAAGAAAGGAACACCGACATCCAAGAAAACCGACTGTCAGAACCGACAGTTAGTTAAAGAACCTGCAAAAAGTGGATCTGAGTTTTACACAATGGATAAAGCAATGTAATTCTATTTATAGAGTTTTAATTTGTTTTAAATGATAACTTGAGGGTCAATCAAGCTTTATGTAAATGTTTTAAATCATCCTAATGGATCTAAAACATATCTAACTAAAGATCAAGGTCAAGTTGTAAACCTTGAATCTAGAGTTAACTTGCAAAGTGTGAATCAAGAATTGAGCCAATAACTAGTATAAATAGATGTTCAACTCAATTGTGAGTAATAAATTCATTATTGTTGATAGCCACAAAGAGCATCTAAGGAGCAGAAGGTAGAATTCATGCAAAGTTCAGAAACAGATCACATCAGTTATCAAGAACACATAGAGGCTACCGACGAGCAGATAAAGGTATTATTCAATCATGGAAGGATGATTACTTATATGTATGAAGCTTAATAGGATCTGTTATCAGCAATTAAAGATTGCATACATCATCATATCAAAGACTTATGTAGTTACATTCTAACAAGTGCATCACATCTAAAATCCTTTTGTAGAAGGTGAACTTAACAATTCTTTACAAATCTCTTAACAGAGTGCACACTTAACAGTGTTGCTAAAGCTTCAAACAAATTAGATCTTAACAGGTCTCCACTGTAATACTCCTAACAGGGTAGGTCATCAGAAGTGACCAATTGTAAGCTTTAATTGGCCCCTTCTTATCTGTAGATAGTGAAGTCTTGTGGGTAACAATCCCCACCGCAGTTTTTACTTCCTAATAGGAGTTTTCTATGATATCATATCTTGTGTTATGTGTTATCTATTTTCATGAATGTTTCTATTATGGTTACATACTAAAAGAACTTATGATATGGTTGCATATGCATAAAGAAAGATGAATAGTTAGATAAGATAATTTACAAATGGATGATTAAGGGTTAATAGGCTAACCAAGAAAAGTTTTAGAGGTACTGATTCACCCCTCCCCTCTTAGTACATCATTCCAATATAATTCCAACAATTGGTATCAGAGCTAAGTCTCTTTCTTGAAAAGCTTAAAGACTTGAGAGA
>MU225457.1:1045110-1064708 GCA_018584345.1 Thuja plicata | reverse complement strand
TGAATGCTCAAGAGTGTCCCAAGGGGTCGTATGACCCCTTGGGATACACTTGAGCATTCAAATTGGGTCTCAACAATGTGGGGCTCGGTTGGGAGATGTGACTGTTTTGTTTGAGGGGGACAGCTGGTTATCTTAACTCATGTTCTCTGGGGATTCAGGTGAGTTGGGTTTTCTGCAAGCACACATTCATTTAACAAACAAACTTCAAAAGATACTGTAGAGTTAGAAATATTTCATCTACCTATACTTATACTAAACATTTAAAACATCGACAATGCTCTAACACACTACACTAAATACCGAGGAAACACAAGACCATCAGCTCATATTTTTTTAGTAGCAAAGGAAAGGAGGTCATTAATCTACTCTAAGTATAAGAGCAATGGACATAAGAACACAAAGCATAAAATACTATTAACCCAGAAGTCAGAATGCCAACAACATCATTGATAAAACTCCTCCTTCTTCATTAATGTATCTCCAGCGAGCACTGGTGTGTGGTACAATAATGGCTCCAAGGGAGAATTTAACTACTAAAAGCTTAGAAACTATGGAGTATTGAGCTCTGTAACTAAGAACTGATAAGAACAGATTGCTATTAGCTATGGACTGTAAAATCATCAATTTCACTGACCTTTGGAATGAGGTCGGACTTGTTATTTATACACATCATTTGACCTCAAACTAACCTAACTTATTTTAAACTTTACAATATAATACTATTTTCTGGTGGCCAGTACCACCTGTGCCATGCTACAAATACCTCGAGATGGAGAAGGTCTAACATGTCAAAAGAATTAGAAAAGAAAATAAGAGTGGAAGAATCAGCCTCGAGAAGAGAGTCGAGAGGAGAAAGAAGAAATTTTATCCCCCAGGGATCGAGGCTACATGCCTCATAAATACGAAAGTGCCACCCTGTCTCCGATGTGCCAAGTGTAACATTGAGGTGGCACCTTGGGAAGACCATCTGTCAGAAAACCTCTTGTCGATCTGATGGGCCTTGTTGCGGTTACCTACCTTCTGACAACCTTTATTAACTTCTTTGAAAGTGACCAGTCGGCATTGGGAACAGGACACGGGTCACTTAAAGAATACAAAAATGTGGGATTCAGAATTTTTTGGACCCGGGAACTTACGTTTTGAAAGAATGAATGAATACAAAAAACATCCCCTAACAAGATTCTTCAGGCTCTGGAGAACTTTATTATTCCTTATGATTTTTACCAAGATTCCAACACTTGTCCTATGATTTCTTCATCTACATCTTTAATGTTGTCCCATTGGCTATGGACATCCTCCAATGCCTCCTGAATATCTTCAGCCTTGCTCTGGAATTCATCCACCATCTTGATGGCATAATGTGATCGGATCATTGTCTTTAACAATCTAGATAACCTGTCCTAGTCATAATCTCCGGTAGGTGGATACAGGGACTCCATCTGCTCATCAAAATTGTTGAGGACATAGTCCTTTAGGGTACATTTCCCAGTGGTGAAGGGATCAACTTGCGATACTCCAACCATGAATGATTTAAACAAACCCAAGGGGTATTGGGTTTTTGTCACTTTCTCTTTTAGGGCCTTAACTAGTTCCTTGCATACCTCACCCCCGAGGACAAGTCTGGAGTACTGGGCCTGGATGGAATCATATGATTCATCTCCCAAAGTCCCTACCTCTATGGTGAATTTTTTTCCTATGTTGTAGATTTCTTCCAACCCGGCCTTCCATTTTTCATACTTCACTAAATCTTGCCCCCATATAATAGTGGAGCCCTTTGCCTAGTTGAGAAGAACATCAACCTGATAAAGGTCTGGGAGGGATGCCACCAAAAATTTTCTCATGGCGGTCACTTGCTCAGCGGCCCACCCATCCACAGCTTGTGCTTTCTTCTTCATGATTCATAGAGAATCCACATCGCCCTGCGCAAGCGGAAATCCAGAGGAAGGTGTTCCGGGGTGGACCTCAGACAAGGCCTGTGTAAGTTCTACCAGAAGCGTGAGGAGATTGGCATTTATCTCTCTTTCCTCCTTTATCTTTTGGCCTTGCTTGATGTATCTATCCTCTATTTCTTTGGTGGCTTCCTTCAT
Source organism: Thuja plicata (assembly GCA_018584345.1). Classification (NCBI taxonomy): domain Eukaryota; kingdom Viridiplantae; phylum Streptophyta; class Pinopsida; order Cupressales; family Cupressaceae; genus Thuja; species Thuja plicata. The sequence continues at coordinate 1,062,621 of MU225457.1, read as the reverse complement.
TAAATCTAGCTCACCCTGTTTGTCTCTTCTCCCCAATGCTACTTCTGTTATGTTGTAGTCTTTGGGCCTTACGGCCGCCGCATCTACATCTCGTGGGGGTGTTGCGACATTCACAACTACACTACCTATTGGATTAGTCCGGAGAGTATGGACTATCCGTGCTTTCTTGGGCTTTCTAGCCTCTACATTCTTGGCCATCATTTCTGCCAATGAGAGCATAGCGCCTGAGGCCACCACCAGGGCCTTTCTTTTCTTTGATTCGACTAGCCATTTGGGCGGCTTGGGTGGCTTTGTTTTTAAGACTTGTTCACTGGGATTCCTTTCAAAATCTAGTGGGACATTCCCAGAATGCACATTGTCTTCAGGCTCCTTCTTCTGCTCTTGCTCCGGTTCCTTTTCTTGTTCTTTTTCCTATTCCTGTTCTCTGAAACCTTCGATGTTTTCCACCATACTGGCATCTTCCATTGTGTTGATAGGACTTTGTGAATAGGTCCGCCAACAAAGGTAAGTTGTCACTGGGTACCAGGGTACCGGCCAACTTTTCCTGTAAAGGTTGTCCGGGGAAATTAGATTCCCTAGGCCTCCAAGCACGTGAGAGTCGGGTCTCGACGGTGTGGGGCTCAGTTGGGAGATGTGACTATTTTTTAAGGGGGATAGCTAGTTATCTTCAACTCGTCAACTCTGGGGATTCGGGTGAGTGGGGTTTTCTCCAAGCATACTTTTACTTAACAAATAAACTAAAAAAAGATCTTGCAGAGTTAGAGAGATTTCATCTACCTACAGTTATGCTAAACATTCAAAACATCAACAATGCTCTAACACACTACACTAAATACCGAAGAAACACACAACCATCAGTTCATATTTCATTAGTAGCAAAAGAAAGGAGGTTATTAATCTACTTTTAAGCATTAGAGAAAAGGACATGAAGAACATAAAGCATAAAAATACCTTCAACCCAGAAGATAGAGTGCCAACAACATCAATGAGAGAACCCTTTCTTCTTCATTAACATCCTTCCAGCAAGCACTGGTGTGTGGTACAATGGTAACTCCTAGGGAGCATTTAACTACTGAAAGCTTAAAACTATGGAGCATTGAGCTCTGCAACTAAGAAATGAGAAAAAATGCTTTTCTATTAACTGTGGACTACAAAATCATCAATTTTGTCGACCCTTGGAATGAGGTCAGACTTATTATTTATACACATATTTTGACCTAACCCTAACCCTAACTTACTTTACATCTTTATAATAAAATACATTATCTGGTGGTCGGTACTACCTGCACCACATTACAAAAAGCATCGAGATAGAAAGGCCTGACATGTCAGAAGAATAAGACAAGAAATATGGAGTGGAAGAATCAGCCTCGAGACGAGAGCTGAGGAGAAAGAAGAAATCTGATCCCCTGGGGATCAAGGCTACATGCCTCATAAATGGGAAAGCAACGCCCTGTCTTTGATGCATCGGGTGTATCTCTGAAACGGTGCCTTGGGAAGACCATCTGTCAAAAAATCTCCCATCGAGCTGACGTGCCTTGTTGTATCTATCCACCTTCTGACAACCTTTATTACTGCCTTGAAAGTGACTGGTCGACATTGGAAACTGAGACATGGGTCACTTGAAGAATTAAAAAATGTGAGACCCAAAACTCTGGGCTCTAGGAACTTGCATTCCAAAAGAATAAAGAATACAAGATATAGCGTCAGGCCAAATTCTCTCAGACCTAGAGAAATTTATTAACTTACATTTTCTCCCAAGCTTCTAAAACTTGGCTAATTCTCTCCTCATCTATGCCTTGGATGCTACTCCATCTGCTATGGACAACCTCCATTGCTTCCTCAACCTCTCCGACCCCATTCTGGCATTTGTTCACCATCTTGATAGTGTCATGTGACCTAATCATAGTCATTGACAACCGGGACAACCTGCCTTGATCAAAATCTTTGCTCGACGGATACAGGGATTCCATCCTTTCATCAAACTTACTGAGGACATAGTCCTCTAGGGTACACATTCTAGTGGTGAAGGGATCAACTTGCATTACCCTGACCACAAATGTTTTGAATAAATCCAAGGGATACTGGGCAGCCATCAATTTCTCTTTTAAGGTCTTAACCGGTTCCTTGCAAACCTCAAATTTGAGGGCAAGTCTGGAGTACTGGACTTGGAGGGAATCATACGATTCTTCATCTAAAATGTTGAATTCTGTGGCAACCCCTTCACCAATGTTACAGATCTCTTCCAACCCAGCCTTCCATTTTTCATACTTTTCTAAGTCTAACTCCCATACCTGAGAAGAGCTTCTTGCATGGCTAAGGGTGAGATCTATCTTGTAAAAATTTGGGAGGGATGCCGTTAGAAATTCTCTCATCACCATTATTTAATTTTCTTGGTTGCCCACCTGTCTACTGCTTGCACCTTTTTCTTCATCATGCACAGTGAGTCCATGTCGCCCTGTGCAAGCAACAATCCAGAAGAAGGGGTCCTGGGGTGGACTTTGGCCAAGGGACGTGTTAGTTCTGTCAGAAGTGCAAGGAGATTAGCATTTGTCTCTCTATCCTCCTATAGCTTCTTCCCCTATTTTGCATATCGAGCCTCTATAGCCTTGGTATCTTCCTTGAGAAAGTCAAGTTCTCCTTGCTTGTCCCTTTTTCCCAGCTCAACCTCTGTTATATTATAGTCTTTAGGCCTTGCGGCTACTGCATCTGTATTTTTCAGGGGTGTTGAGATGACTGCAACTGTACTGCTTGTTGGGTTAGTCCAGAGAGTATGGACCACCCATGCCCTTTTGGGCTTCTTTGTTTTGGAATTCTTGGCCATTATTTTGACCAATGACAAGGGAGCGCCTGTAGGCGCCACCAGAGATTTTATTTTCTTTGTGTCCACCAGCCATTGAGGTGGCTGGGGAAGCCTTACTTCCAATTCCTGCTCACTAAGATTCACTTCCGAATCTGGAGGTGCATCCCCTGAGTTTATATTGTCTTCTGGCTCCTTTTCCTATTCTTGTTTTGGTCCCTTTCTTGCTTCCCGCTCTCCTTTTGTTTCCTGTTCTCCAGGACCCTCTATATTTTCTGCCATGCTGGCTTCTTCTGCAAAATTATCTAGGATCTTTTCCCTGGTCTCCATTTTTGTATTCTCAGGGACTTCGTCTCCCCTGGTGTCACCGGAAGCTTCTTCGTTCTCCTCTTCTGGGACCTCCTGGTCCATCGGCTGCTGCTTTTCTTGGGCCCTATCGACCTCATTTACTTCAACATTTTCATCCTCCATTGGGACATCTTCTAGAGGTGGATGGGGTCACTAGCCCAAGTTTAACAAGGTGGCAGCAGTTACGACCTCACCAAAGTGCTCTAGGGCACTTGGTCACCCGAAGTCTCCAAAGGCACCTGGAGTGTGATGGTCGAAGGTATGGTTGTTCCCTGGGGTCCAAGTTCTCCTCCCATCAGGGGCTCATCTATAGGTTGCCTTGGCATATCTACGGTCCTTTGGACCTATGGTTCTTCCTATTCGGGCTCAGTGTTTTCCTCCCAAGCATCTTGCTTTGATATGTCCTTTTCTATGGGGAGTTCTTCTTCTATAGGGGCCTCCTTTTCTTGATCTTGAGCCTCAATTTCCTTCACTGTAGTATCAATGCCTTACCGGATCTCTAGAAGCTCATCTACCAAGAATGTGTCATCAAAATCGTCGTGTGATGGAGAGGATTTTGAGATATCCTCAAGTTTAGGAGAATTCAAACTTACATCCACCGGGGGCTTCTTGGGCATACCAAGGGGACCAATTGGTATGGGGATCACCGTTGTTTTATTTTTCCTTACGAGAGAAGCCCCGGTGTCCAAAATGCTGGAAGAATCTGCCTCAACAAAAGTCTATCTACTCATCATAGCTGCAAATGAGGGAGGTCCGATTGGGTGAGCAGAGGTCACTGGAGTGACCGGGAGGCCGGCGGCCACCTACATGCTAATTTGTTGGCGAGCCAACTTCATCGAATCCATCTAATCATGTAATTTTTCCATTAGGAGTGCGGGGATCTAAGGGGGTGCCTTGGGCACCGGGACTCCCTCCTTTTCCTTTCCTTTACTAACACTTGCTTCAGCGAGTGCGGCAGACAAAGAAGGTCCAGCGCTGGCTAAAGAAGTGATGGTCTTCTTGACTACTGCTTTCTTGCGGGTGCTTTTGGGTACACCCGGGAAAAATATTTGTGGCTTGCCTCTATAATGGGGTGGCATACCCCTTCAATCATCAAATCCTCCAGAGTGGCCCAATCCACTGGAGGGAGGTGTTTACAGGGTTTTGTTGACCGGGTCCGCCAACAGTCATAAGTTGTCACCAGGTTCCGGGGATACCAGCCAAATCCGCCTGCAAAGGTTGTCCGGGAGAATTATATTCTCTGGGCCTTCAAGCACCTGGGTGTCGGGTCATGACGGTGCGGGGCTCAGTTGAGGAGAAGTGACTATTTTTCGAGGGAGATAGCTGGTTTCTTCAACTCATTTCCTTCGGAGATTCGATAAAGTAAGGTTTCCCCTAGCATTCTACACTTAGCAAATAAAATGAAAAAGATCCTGCAGGGTTAGAAACATTTTATCTAACTATAGTCATGCTGGAATGTCCAAAACATCAATAATACTCTGATAGACTACACTAAATACCAAAGAAATACATAACCATCAGCCAGCATTTTATCAGTAGCGGGAATAAAGAGGTCGTTAATCTACTTTAACATATCAGAGTAGAAGACATAAAGAACATTAAAACATGAAATACCATTAACTCAGAAGCAGGAATGCCAACGACATCATTTCCAAGAATTCTTCCTTCTTCATTAATATCCTTTCCAGCAAGCACTGGTGCGTGATACAATAATGGCTCCAGGGGAGCATCTAACTATATAGAACCAGAACAATGGAGCATTGAGCTCTGCAACTAAAATGAGGAATCACTTTCTATTTCTATGGAAAACAAAATCATCAATTTCACCGACCCTTGAAAATGGTCCGGTCTGCCTATTTATACAACTCTCTTCTAACCCTAACCCTATTTACATCATGTTTCAATAAAATACAATATCTGGGGGCTGGTACTACCTGCACCACCCTACCAAAGACCTGCAGACAGAATAGGTCTACCATGTCAGAAGAATAAGACAAGAATATACATCGAAAGAATCAGTCTTGAGAAGAGAGCCAAAAAGGAGAAAGAAGAAAGTAGGTCCCCCGGGGACCGAGGCTACATGCCTCATAAATGAGAAATGCGGCGCTCTGTCTCCAACATGCTAGGTGTACCCTTTGAGTGGCACCTCGAGAAGACCACCTTGTCAGAGAAAAAAATGCCGAGCCGACACCCCTTGATGTGGCCAACTACCCTCTGACAGTCTTTATTAACCACCTCTGAAAGTGACTGGTCGGCCTCGGGGACCGGGACACAGATCACTTCAAAGAATACAAAATTTTGGATCCAGGACTCTGAGATCCGGGGACTTTCACCCCAAAAAGAATAAAGAATACTCAATGTGAGTTTTTCCCGGCCTCCGGAGGAAGCTCAAGGTTTCTTATTATCGTTAAAGGCCTGGAGGAGGTGGGAGATGCCATCTTCATCTATATCTTTCAGGCTGGCCCTTCTATGCTTGGCCACTTCAACTTTTTCCCCCAGGTCCAGAACATTTTCTCTAAATTCATCTGCCATTCATGCCGCGTCATGACCTTTTAGTATCATGTTGGTTAATTTCACCATCAGGGCTCCATCTATCCCCTCCGGGGATTGATACCGGGACTTTATTATTTCATCAAAACTCCCCAAAACTGAATCTTCGGGGGTATATATATCTGTACTAAGGGGATCAGCCCCGAAAGCCTTTATTACGAAAGACTTGTATAAATTAGAAGAATATTTTACAACATTTACCTTTTCTTGTAGGGACCCTACCAGTTGCTTAGTTATCTCCAATGTGACGTCAAGTCTGGAGTGCTGGGTTCTCACAAAATCAAATGATTCATCACCCAGAATTCTGGATTCAGAAATCATATCTTCTCCCAAGGTGAGGAGCTCTTTGAGGTCCACCTTCCATGCTTGGTAATTCTCGGTGTCACCCTCCCACTGCTCAATAAGCATTTTCGCCTAATGTAAAACTTGTCAGGCCATGTATAGATCTGGGACGGTGGATGCCAAGAAATGCCGGGTGTTTCCTATCTGCAGGGAGACCCACTCGTCCACTACCTTGGCTTTCTTTTTCATTACTCGTAGGGAGTCTATGTCACTCTGTGGTAGTTCTTCTGATGTGGAGGTCTCTAGAGGAGTGGCATTAATGGGTCGCACCAGCTTAGTAAGCAATCCCATAAGGTTTGCATTCTTTTCCTTTTCATCTTTGAGCCTCTTGGCCTCTTTCTCATACCAGGCTTCCACTGCCCTTGCTGCCTCCTTTAGCAAGTCTACTTCACCTTGCTTTCCCCTTTTACCCAGGGATACCTCTGCAACATTGTAGTCTGCGGGATCTGTGGTTGCTTCATCGGAGTTTGGGGGAGGTGTTGCCACAATGGCAACTATTTCTCCGCCCGACCCAGTTTGAAGAGTGTGAACTGTCTGAGCTTTCTTTGCCTTCGGCGGGGCCTGGACTTGGGCCATCATTTCGGCCAGGGAGAGAGGAATCACCGGAGCGGACTGAGCCTTTCTTTTCCTGCTTTCTATTAGCCATTGAGGTGGTAGGGGTGGCCTTCTTGCCAGAATTTGTTCTCCTGATTCTTCCCCGGTGTCCTGTAGCTGTTGCTCCTCAGCAATGTGGACCTCATCCGTTCCTCTGCCTACCTCAACTTCTTCTACAGCGAAATCCTCTTCAATCTCCATCTCCTCAGTCGTGTCCTGTACATCTATCATTGGGTCTGGACCCTGGTAGGCTTCCTCGGGGATTTCTTCTTCGTGCTGCTCCTCTTGTTGCTCTTCTTCTTATGTCGGGCCTTCCTCCTTAGTTGGTACCTCTTTTGGCAGTATGGCAGGTGTTGGGCAAAGATTTAGAGTTTGGGCCGCTGTGATCACCTGCCCGAAGGTTGCTACTGGGAGTGGCCCTTGGAACATGGAAGCTAGGGTTACGGTTATTCCTGAAGGTCCGGTTCCCCCAGCGAATGCCATTTGTTCACTTGGTTTTTGTTGGTCCACTCCTGGACCTTGCATTGTTTGAGCCCTGGAGGCAATCTCCAGCTTTGGCTCTTTTTCCTCTACTTGCTGCTCTTGTCCCTGTGCAGGCTCTTTCTCAATATCTTCTTGTTCTGCCCCCGGGACTTCTGTCTCTGCTTGTGTATCATCCCCTTGTAAGTTTCTGAACTCATCGGCCACAAATATATCAAATTATTCTTCTAGAGGGGGACTGGTCGGGACCTCTACAGGCTCTGTTTCTTTCTCTGGCTCCAGGGAACTGGAAGAAATAATCTCCACTTCTCAGGGGAGGGACGCCTCTGGTGCTGGTTCTACCTTAGGCTTTTTGCTGAGCTTCTTCTTTCTCCAGGTAACCAGAGGGGGTCTCGCATCTCTTATTGCCGCTGCTTCCAGGGGATCCACCCCCATCGCCTTGACCATTAAGGCTGCTAATGATGGGGAGGAAGGAGGACGAAGTGGCTCGGTCATAAGTGGTGGGGTGGCCAACTTTGTTATTAACTGCTCCCTCATTTGTTGGGAGGCCGCCACCGACTATTTTATTTGTTCTGCAATGGGGACTTCTTGCGCAGAAGGGGTTGTAGCTATTCTTTTTCCCTTATCTGCCCCCTGCGAAGAAGTCCCGGCCCCCGGGGTCATTTTAGGTAAGGGTGGCGGAGTTAGCTTTGGCGTCGGGTGGGCTACTTGGCGGGTACTCCTGGGGCACACCTTCTTGAAATAGGTATGGCTTCGCTCGATCACCTCTTGAGTGAAGTCTTCAATAGTGGGCCCTTCTTGGGCGTCCCAGTTTACAAGTGGAAGGGCCTTTTTATCGATCCCTTTTTCTTTATACTGGGGATCGACGGTGGGGGCGGCGTCTGAGAAGTCCGCCGAGAACTTCTGAAGCTTCAATTTATGCATCATGTTGGCCATCATTCTGATATAGTGCCAGCTCCACACATGTACATCATCTTGGCAGTCTGCCCAGAAGTCCTCCATGTGTATACGATGGGGCTCTGAAGCCCGAGGCATTACCGTTCTAATTCGGCCATGCGGATCAAAAATTTTCCGCGCCAGATAAAATTCTTGTAAGTTATAACTTTTTAGCTCATTATCCACCTCCTTTGCGGCGGCCAGACTGCATGTGTAGTTCCCATAGGTGATTGGGAATGGGATTTTGGGGATCTTCTTGAGGGAAAAGAAGGCATGCACCTCCATTATTTTCCTGCAATATTCCATCAGCACGATCTTGTCCCCACAGTGCCTGGGAAAAAAGTAGGGATTCTCGGAGAAGCCAGCGACCCTAATGTATGTATGCTACTGGAACTGAATATAGTAGTGTCCATAACTATGGACCAACTTCATCACCTCAGTGGAAAGGCAGCATCCGGCGTCCTGGGTGGGTGTAAGAAGATGGTAGTAAATGAACGTGTCATTTACTCGGCAGAAACTGGGGAAGCTGGCCTCCCATTGAATATGTGGGAAATGGTCCCACGGTGCTTTTTGTCCCAGGCCAATCCTAAGTACACCATTAGTAAGTAGGCCATGGGAATGGGGCCTCTACTATGCCAGGGCCCAGAAAACATAAGAAGACATATAGAACTTCTTCTTCCAGTTCAACTGCTGGAACTGGGAGTCGACATGGTTGGAAATTATTGTGGCCTAGTCGAAGAATTCTCCCTTGGTGGAGATGCCAAGGAGGAAATAGTACATCCATTTGGAAAACTCTTGGGTGGAGGGCTGCCTAAAGACCTGGGCTAATGCTATCATCCCCATTTGGATGCTCTCCTTGAATTCAGAGCGGGGAACCTCTATCTTCATTCTCTTTGGGTCCCTCTTTGGGGCCTTAAGCTAGTGGGTATTCATATATACCCGGGCAGCATCCTCTAGTTGTGTAAACTGGGTCAAGGCATCGGTCCTTGTAACCACCGTGGCCCTATCAAATTGTGGGATACCCAGGTTCGCCTGGAATGTAACTGGGTCGAGGGACACCAGTGGAGTGGGGTATCCTGTGGGCTGTGCGGCCGCAAGCATAACGGCCCGAATAGAAGAGTTGTAGTTGTTCGCCAATGTTAGGATAAGCTCTGGAGATTGCACGGAGCACGGGAAGCAAGCTGCCCGGAGGATTCTGGAGCCCCCGATGTTGATTGCTAATTGATCTCCAGCCTGTCGCTGGATGTGCATTATCTTCACCAAAGCCTGCATCTCTACCCATGTTTTGACATTGGTTTCGGTCATCAGTTTTACCTTGGACTCAATCTTTGAGCCCACAATGACATTATCCTATACAAACTTCATGGTGAGGGGCATCTTTTCCAGGGCCTTCTCCATCTTGGACTTTACGGTGGCCCTAGTCTCTGTTGCGGTTGGTAGTTCTAGGCTTCCAGGCGGAGATGATGCAGATGCTTTAGACATGTTTGGAAGATGAACTTTGGGAACATGCAAGGCAAAGCGACTGTCAGAACATGGTCATCAAAATAATTATTCTGGGGTCCGGAGATCTTACCACCGTGATGTTTATTTTCCTGAAAAGTTAGTATCATGTAAAGGTAATCGAAAAGAAAAATACATCGTAAACTTAAATTTTCATTAAACATCTGGGTCTGGGGAATTTTATCACACTTGGCAAAGGCACAGGATGGATGGTGGTAAGAGGCCCAAGGCCCGGAGAAATGATCGTTAGTGAGGATGTGTGAAAAGGGAAAGCCACTTAGCTGGGATTGATTGTGCACATGGGACATAAATGAGGTTATGACAAACTTCATGGAGGAGAGATAAAACCACCTGTTTGAAACCAGCTGAGAGCCGAGTTTCAAACAGGTGGTTTTCTGCCCCAAAGTGAGTTGGGAGGCGAAAAACCAAAAATAAAGGTGACTTGACCATCTTGTTAAGCCACCCAGAAGGATATACATGGAGTTGAGGGATATATACACAGAAACAGGGAGATATATAGAGGTTATATATAATTATACACATATATACATGAATACACAACGTGGGACGATGCCCGTGGAAAAACCAGACAAGGAAAAAACATATATACAACTATCTACATACTTGACAGATAGACCACTTCTGCATAGAGGGTGGACAACCCTCTAGCAGAGCTGACCCACCAACGGGTGGCAGAACCAGAAACAGAAAACAGACCAAACAAAGAAACGACAACATGAACAAGACAAAGCAAAACCAAACGAAAAGGAAGAAAACCAAAGCGGAAAATAGAAACCAACCTGAGAACGCAGAAGGCGGAGGAAAGAGAACGGTTATCGCGGGATCTCTGCAACAGCTCAAGTTGTCAATCGGTCAGAATCACCACCACGAAGCACTCGCACTTGCCTGAGAATGACTGAAAGTTTTGAGCATTGATTATGATAAACTCTCTGCAAATGCTCTATTAATCACTTTAAAATCGCTCTCTAATTCACTCTAAGTGCTTGGAAATTTTAATCGTAGTAAGTGTGAAAGTAACAGATAACTTCTATTTATACCCGTGGCAAAAAGGTAATCCTCCTCCTTCCGGCGATCTTCGGACAAGCAAAACCTCTGGACTCCGGGCCCGGGTATTCCTCGTGATGATATCCTTAAGAACATCATGGCGAAGAATCCCAGAGGTCAGAATCCGGTTCCCAACGAAGGACAACTTCCGGGATCGGAGTCCTAGAGGCGAAAACCAAATGAACAAGACACCACACCGGGGGAAGAAAACCCCGAGGAAAGAAAATAAAAGGGAAAGAAAGACAAGGCAAAGCCGCAAGAAAATAAAAAAAAAAGGGGGGACCCAACATTTTTCACACAAAATGTAGGGACGGGGATGCAGGGCATAACAAATGGTGACTATCTGGGATGAATGCCTTAGCGCATTCGAGAACTATAAAATCTCTGGTTAGCAAAACTGGAACAAGCCGCCCACCGAAGCATTTGATAGGAAAAGAGAAACATATCTGAGAGAATCCATCCACATAAGAGTCAGTTCGTAGTCTTTCATCAGTGGTGTCGTCTGTTCTTTGGAAGGAAATCAAGCTGATGACCTCTGGGAGGAATAGAGAAGAGGTACTAATTACATCAAAACAGTCATCAATTCGCTCGCTTCCCCCGGAGACCGGAGTTTCATCCCGCTTTCTTCTTTTGTTATTTTGTCTATTTCTAGGTGGGGAAGGCGGTACTTCTTTCACCATTAAGCTTAAGCTTAGCTAATTTTAATGGCAGTACTTCTTTCACTTGTCCACCTATATTTAGATGTTTGAAGAGAGGATAAAACTCCAGACCTGGGGATAATTTCTTTAGAGTTTCAGACGTGGGTCAACCAATTAGTACAACCGATCTACCCCCAGTGTGTCCGATTACATGTTCCTTATTCTGATTGTGTTCACTGATTGCCAAACTCCTGGGGACAACACCCAATGGAGATTATTCAAAGTGTGCCATAACTTGTAAAACAACCCCAGAGACCGGGTCGACTTCACCGTGATAAAAATAGATTCTAAAGTTCACCATGTCGTGGACATCATACTGGAAGCCAGAGTTATGCGAAGCATTCCAATTCCTGCAAGACAGAACAAAATGTCGGGACTAAAATAAACTGAAAATGAAAATAAAAATGACAAAAGAGGACTGTCCCGGAGGACAGCCGACGAGGCTATTTACAAGGCAGGGTAACTCGCAACGAGGCACCCGGGAGAGATATTCACAAGCAGGAGGCTTTACATATAATACAACTTAGGACGAACTTACCCTACTCAAAGTAGTGTTTGAGAAACTGCCCATTAATAGGAAATGCGACAGGTTCCCCAATCAGGGTGTTAAGGCGGTAAGTATTTTCCCTGCAGATTTCTAAGATCAGGTATGGTCCGAGCCAGAGCCATTGGAACTTGGTATGCTTTCCCTTCTTTTCCCGGGCCTTGTCCCACAACAGGACCAGATCTGAAATGTGAAAAGCCTTGTATTGGGATCTTCTGTCAAACCATCATTTTACCATTGCTTGGTGACACGCGAAATGTTCAAGAGCCATGTCTCGCTATTCTTCCATCCACACCAGATTTAAGAGCCGAACCTCCACAATGTTGTCCCTGCTGCTAAATTCCTGCATAAATTGTAAAACTAGGATTTGTAAGTTGACTGGGAATACAAGGTTCTGACCATAAACCAGATGGAATGGGGATGTTCCCAGGGCGGCCTTAATGCGAATGCGATCTACCCAGAGGGCGAATTTCAACTTTTGGTGCCAATCCTGGGGATTCTGTTCTAATAGATGTTTGATTACTTCAAGTAAATTTTTGTTTGTAGATTCAGCAATGCCATTTCCCTGAGGATAATAGTTGCTGGAAAACTTCAGTGTGATCTTCCGATTGTAGGTCCATTTGAGTAACTGCGCTAAAGAAAATGTCAGACCATTGTCACATACTAAAGCAAAGGGCATTCCAAACCGTGTGATGATGTTTTCTTCTAGGAACTTGATAACTACGTCTGCCGTGTTATTTTTGCAAGGTATAGCTTCAGACCACCGAGTGTAGAAATCAGTAGCAGTAAGGATGTATCGGTGGTTGGCAGATGAGTTGGGGTTGATTTCCTTGATGAAGTCAAATGCCCACTGGGCGAAGGGTCTAGCCTCGTAGACTGGTTGTAAGGGCATGGCTGGGTTACGCTCACGATGCGCTGCGGTTTGGCAAGTATGGCATTTCCTGACATGAGCGTAAATGTCTTTGAATATATAGGGCCAATAGTATCCAGCCCAAAGGATCTGATGGGCAGTGCTATCAGCTAAGCCATGCCTGGTTCCAAACTATCCATGGAATTCATCAATCACTCTCACAACCTAGTTTCTGTCGATGTACCGGAGGTACACTCCCTCATATTTTCTGCAATAAAGTGCAGAGTTTTTGATCATGAAGTGTGTGCTTTTCATCCATAGGGCACGGCGTTTGTGGGGAGGTAATCCCTCCAGACATTTTTTGTTCAGTAATAGGTATACTAAATTGGTGTACCACGGATCTTGGGTAATGGACTCCACCGTATAAGTCTGACATTCTATGCGGGGAGTCTCTTCTGCCATTGCTCGACTTAGTCCCTGGCCTCGGACTATCTTCATGGGCTACATTTCTAAGTCATATTCCTAGAGGATGGCCATCCATTTCCCCCGTCTTTCACCCAGTTCACTCTGCATCAGCAGAGATTTGACAGCCTGGTCTGGAATGATAACATGTACTTTGCTCCGGAGAATATAATGCCAGAATTTCTTCACAGCATGAACTAGAGCAAAGGCCTATTTTTCTAGTGATGAATATCAGACTTCGGCGTTCTTGAAGGGGGAGCTCATGAAAGCTATTGGTCATTCTTCCCCTTCAACCTTTTGGGTCAACACTGCTGCAACAGAATGCGATGAAGCAAATGAGTAAATGTAAAACGGAAGGGAATAGTCCGGACTAGCCAGGTTAGGTGCTTCTATTATTGTCTGTTTGATCTAAGCGAACGACCACTTTTCTTTAGGACTCCACTCAATCTTGGTATCCTCCCTCATCATTTTGTTGAGCGGTTTGACTATTTCTGTGAATCCTGTAATGAACCGCCGGATGAAGTTGATCTTCCCGAAGAAGGATCGCATCTCTTTCTTGTTGCCAGGCATTTGTAAGTTTAGCAATGCTTTGACTCTATCAAGGTCTATGGACATACCCTTTTCAGAGATGATATGCCCAAGCAACTTCCCCTCGGTGACCCCGAATATGCACTTCTCGGGGTTGAGGGATATTCCATACCGGCGACATCTCTCGCAGATCTGAGCGAGGTGGGCGGGATGATCACGCCTGTCCCAAGAAAAGATGGTCAAATCATCCATGTAAATGATTATGCACCGATTCACAAGGCCCTTGAACGCAATGTCCATGGCCTTCTGAAATGTAGCCCCCACATTGATCAGACCAAAGGGCATTCTCCTGTACGCAAACGTTCCCCACTTGGTGGTGAACACCGTTTTCTCTTTGTCTTCGTATTTGACCATGACCTGGTTGTATCTTGAGTATCCATCTAAGAAGGACATCATCTGAGATCCATTTACTATCTGTAACACCTCATCCAACGAAGGGAGGGGGTGATTGTCTTTCTTAGAGGCCTTGTTTAAATTTCAGAAATCCACGCAAAGGCAGATTTGACCGCTCTTTTTCCTCACAGGGACCAAGTTGGCAACCCACGTAGTATGCCGGATTGGGAAGATTATCCAGGCTGACAACAGTTTTTCTACCTCCTGACAAATCAAGGGCTCTATCAAGGGGTTGACCGGTCTTTGCTTCTGCCAAAAGGGCTTAGCGTCAGGCTTTAGGGGAATAGTATGGGTCATGATGGATGTATCATATGTTTTCAAGTTTTCATAACCCCAGGCAATTACGTCGATGTATTCTCGGAGAACCATGAGAATCTTCTTCCTTTCCTCAGGGGAATAGGAGGTATCGATGTGAATGATCTTTTCTTCATCGGGCTGGCCAATGTTAACATTTTCAAACTTTCCTCCCTCAGAGGAGGATGACACCTTCTCACGGGCCTAAGGGTCCGAGTCGAAGATTTGTTCCAGTGCAACCATCCCCTTTGGGATGGTGTTAGTAGGCAAGTCCATGATCCCATCATCTTCATCACTTTTCCTAGTATCGTCATGGTCTCGTTCTTCCACTATCTGGTCCTCAAAGACACCAACATTCGCCATGAAAGCCAGGATATGTTGATCGTCCTCAAAAACCTAAAAGTGGGTGACATTATCTGGAATGGGCGGGGTGGGGACCATCTCAACCAAAAATCTCTAGAGTCGTCAGCCGGCCATTTGCTCAAGTGTGTTGGTAGAAACGGCAAGGGCATCTAGGACATAGTTCAATCATAGGGGAATGAGGTCAATGCCAAAGGCATTGAAATCTTTGATAAGGCTCCAAGCCCGGTTGCGTTATGCGGCCAACCTTTTGTCATGACATGTGTATTGACTCCGGACTTGTTTAACAATCAACTCTGAATCACCCAGAGCCTAGAGGCGGGTGACACCTTTCCTTAACGCAAATAAGAGTCCAAGGACCAAAGCCTCGTACTCTATGACATTGTTTGTACAGTTAAACTGTAGTCTGTAGGATGCGAGGAAGGACTTCCCTTATGGGTTGATTAGTTCTACCCCAGCCCCACAGCCTTATTTGGATCGGGACCCATCAAACTTAAGGGTCCATAAGTCATTGTTTGTAATCTGGGGCTGGGACAGAGTAGCTTTCTTTGGATTATTGTTGGGAGACTTAGGGATTCCTCCCGGGGCTACCGGTGTGAAAGTAGAATTTACTTCCGGAGGTGTTTGGACTTGGGATTTCTGGGGAGGTGGCACCAAAGGAGCGTATCCCATAGTACTGGGTCCCGGGGAATCAGTTGCAAGTTGCTCATTCTGAAAAGTATCAAGGTGCCAGTTAGCGACTGAAAGGCATGGCCCACACTCAAGCTCTGAATGTTTCTGGTAGTGTACTCGGCACCAGGTGCCAGATAGGAGTGTGCCAAGGGTTGGTGTGGCGCCTTGAGAGCCAATTTCAACTCTCATCTTTTCGTCTAGGTCTTGGGCTCTCTGTAGCACAGTGGGGTCTCCTTCGGGGATGAAATCAAATGTTAAGATTTCAAAAGGTCGGTACACCCCCAGAGAAGTCTCAGAGAAAAAGACCTCATTGACCCTCCCAACCTCGGTAAGGGCCTGTTTCATCCAGGGTTCACTTTTGACCGAGATCTTATTGGATTCTCCCTCCCATGGAAGCCATAAGTGGGTGAAGTCGGTCAAAAAGTATCCATTCAGAGATTTAGACCAATTCTGGCTCAATAACATCCCGTAGGTCTCTGGGATGTCCACCACTTGGATGTCAATGATACTAGCTATCCTGGGGTCCTGGATAATATGTATCCGGATGTTCTTCAATTCCCCCACCATTTTTACAGCAGTCTTATCCAGCTGGCTTACTGTGCCATTAGATGGGGTGGGGTGGAATCTGAGCTTCTAACAAATGGACAAGGGCATGATGTTACCCGAAGCTCCAGAGTCTACCAAGAAGTTGTGTATATTCTTTCCATGGATATTCAGGCCTAGTAGGAAGGGAGGATCCTCATTGTTTCCTCGGAAGACAGCCGCATTAGCATCTTCAAAGGAGACAGTCTTAGGTGGGCGGCTGATGGCTTCTGGGTTCCCTAAGAGCTTCAGAAGAGACTTTTTCTACTCAGGACAGTTTAGCAAAACCTCCATCAAGGTCATGGAGGTGGTGGTCTGCTCTAATGCCTTCGTAATATCAAATCTCCCTCCCGAGAATTGGTGGTCTCCCTCGGCTAGGTCCTTTGCTTGGTTAGAGCTAGGACCTTTAGGAGGAGCGGGTTGGTTAGTCGTATTATTCTGGGGAGGAGGCGTGTCTTTGATAGGAGGTGTGGGCATGTAAGCTGGTCCTTTACCAACCTGACTCTGAGTATTGTACGGAGTCCGCGGGTTAGTAAATGCATTGGCCTCAAAGGGTGGGATAGATTCATCAAAGAATCCCTATAGTTCGGATTCTTCTTCATCCTCCCTAGAAGTTCCGAAGAAGATGGTATCACAGGTGAAGGCACTATGGGTTGGCTCTTGAGCAGGGGGCTTCGGAGGGGATGCATCATGCTAATGCTGCCTATCCAGCTGGGAGATCATGATGACCTTCTCTAAGGTGGCACAATTCACCTCATTATGAGAACCAGTATTGTGTAGTCTACACCAATTAGTCATGGGCTGGAAGTCTGCGAATGGCGTAAAATGTGATGGTCCAGCATCATTTTGGTTGGCGTTTTGGTTCGGAGATGGGCCCTTGGTGTTCACGTTATTATTCCACTATTGTTGATTGGGCCTAGGCCCGTTGTTGAAATTCCTTCCCCCAGCATTTTTATTTTGTTGGCTGGAGAAAATGTTTCCCCTCTGAGAATTTGAGTTCTGGTGTACGTAGGACCCCGCCTTCAGTTGGCCCATGTCCATAGTCAAGGTGGACAACATTCGCCGGAGGGACTTGACCTCGGTGGTCAACTAAGTGTTTGTGTCACAATGTGACGGCTGTGATTGTTGTTGGCTTCCCAGGAAGGCAGCAGTATTAGCTAGAGTCGAGGGCGGCAATCCTCCAGTCATAGACGACTGGAAGAAGGGCACTCTGAATGGTTATATCTGAGCCTGTTGTGTTTGCTGCGGCTGGTTCCAAGGGAAGACTTTTGGACTCGGTGTCATCTGGGTCTGGGTTGGGTAAACATACCGTGCCTATTGGTCTATTGTTAGAAATTAATCTTTACTTGCATTATGTAAGTAGGAGATTCCTATGGAATCCCTACACCTATTTTTTCCTCTTGTGAGGATAATTCATTTTTATGTATCCTTTATTATCCCTTGGTTGTATTAT
>MU225457.1:1011476-1024012 GCA_018584345.1 Thuja plicata | reverse complement strand
GGTAGAAGTTGTTAATGCATGATTCTTTTTCTTAATCTGAATTGCAGTAGGAAAGAAAGGATGTTTCATTCCTGTGTTTTGAGGATGTGAATGGACCTCAGTAGGATGTGCTGTGGGATATTCGGAGGAGGAGTCATTAGAAGCTTTCATCATTGCATTTATATCTCTGTAGGTAGTTTCTGAGCATAAGAACTCATAGGATTTGTGAGCCTTATTGCTTAGTTTTAGATTAAGAATACTTTTTCCTGCCTGAACTAAGTTCTAGCTAGACTTAGTTCGGTTTGCCTCTTCTGCTCTCGGGTTAAGAGCATAACTGAATTAGATTTAGGAATCAGACATAATTCTTTGAAAATCATTCACATAGGGAGTTGTACCTACCAATTTAGAGAGAAGCCGGTAATCAGAAGATGGCTATTCAACTGTTGTAAGCGGATTTTGTTCATCATTCGGGCATCAAGAGTCATATTGTCATAAGGTACAAGAAAGGACAAATATGTTTACCAAAAAAGCAGATGGTAGTAAATGAACACATTGTTTACTCGGCAGAAACTGGGGAAGCTGGCCTCCCATTGAATTTTTGAGAAATGGTCCCACGGTGCTTTTTGTCCCAGGCCAATCCTGAGTATGCCGTCAGTAAGTAGGCCGTGGGAATGGGGCCTCTGCTGCGCCAGGGCCCAGAAAACATAAGAAGACATATAGAACTTCTTCCGGTTCAACTGCTGGAACTGGGAGTCGACGTGGTTGGAAATTATTGTTTCCCACTCAAAGAATTCTCCCTTGGTGGAGATGCCGAGGAGGAAATAGTACATTCATTTGGCAAACTCTTGGGTGGAGGGCTGCCCAAAGACCCGGGCTAATGCTATCATCCCCATTTGGATGCTCTCCTTGAATTCAGAGCAGGGAATCTCTATCTTCATTCTCTTTGGGTCCCTCTTGGGGGCCTTAAGCCAGTGGGTATTCATATATACGCGGGCAACATCCTCTAGTTGTGTAAACTGGGTCAAGGCATCGGTCCTTGTAACCACCATGGCCCTATCAAATTGTGGGATACCCAGGTTCGCCTAGAATGTAACTGGGTTGAGGGACACCAGTGGAGTGGGGTATCCTGTGGGCTCTGCGGCCGCGAGCATAACAGCCCGAACAGAAGAGTTGTAGTTGTTCGCCAATGTTAGGATAAGCTTCAAAGATCGCACGGAGCACGGGAAGCAAGCTGCCCGGAGGATTTTGGAGCCCCCGATGTTGATTGCTAATTGATCTCCAGCCTGTCGCTAGATGTGCATTATCTTCACCAAAGCCTGCATCTCTGCCCATGTTTTGACATTGGTGTCGGTCATAAGTTTTACCTTGGACTCAATCTTTGAGCCCACAATGACATTATCCTGTACAAACTTCATGGTGAGGGGTAGCTTTTCCAGGGCCTTCTCCATCTTGGACTATACGGTGGCCCTAGTCTCTATTACGGTTGGTAGTTCTGGGCTTCCAGGTGGAGATGATGCAGATGCTTCAGACATGTTTGGAAGATGAACTCCGAGAACTTGCAAGGCAAAGCGACCGTCAGAACATGCTCATCAAAATAATTATTTTGGGGTCCGGAGATCTTACCACCGTGATGTTTATTTTCTTGAAAATTTAGTATCATGTAAAGGTAACCGAAAAGCAAAACACATCGTAAACTTAAGATCTCATTAAAAATCTGGGTTTGGGGAATTTTATCACACTTGGCAAAGGCACATGATGGATGGTGGTAAGAGGCCCGAGGCCCAGAGAAATGACCGTTAGTGAGGACGTGTGAAAAGGTAAGTTGTCAAGCCCACGTGGGCGCCACGTGCGTTGGTATTGAATGCAAGTTATGGCGATGACGGTGGAGCCAACTGTCTGAACGCGTGAAAAGGGAAAGCCACTTGGCTGGGATTGATTGTGTGCATGGGACATAAATGAGGTTCTGACAGACTTCATGGAGGAGAGATAAAACCGCTTGTTTGAAACCAGCCGAGAGCTGAGTTTCAAACAGGTGGTTTTCTTCCCCGAAGCGAGTTTGGAGGCGGAAAACTAGAAACAAAGGTGACTCAACCATCTCGCTAAGCCACTTGGAAGGATATACATGGAGCTGAGGGATATATACATAGAAATAGGGAGATATACAAAGGTTATATATAGTTATACACATATATACATGAATACACAACGCGGGACGACGCCCGCAGAAAAACCAGACAAGGAAAAAACATATATACAACTATCTACATACTTTATAGACAGACCACTTCTGCACAGAGGGCGGACAACCCTCTAGCAGAGCCGACCCACCAACGGGCGGCAGAACCAGAAATAGAAAACAGACCAAACAAAGAAACGACAACACGAACAAGACAAAGCAAAACCAAACGAAAAGGAAGAAAACCAGAACGGAAAACGGAAACCAACCTGAGAATGTAGAAGGCAGAGGAAAGAGAAGGGTTACTGCGGGAGTTCTGTAACAGCTCGAGTTATCAATCGGTCAGAATCACCACCACGAAGCACTTGCACTTTCCCGAGAATGACTGAAAGTTTTGAGCATTGATTATCATAAACTCTCTGCAAATGCTCTGTTAATCACTTTAAAATCACTCTCTAATTCACTCTAGGTGCTTGGAGGTTTTAATCGCGGTAAGTGTGAAAGTGACAGATAACTTCTATTTATACCCACGGCAAAAAGGTAATCCTCCTCCTTCTGGTGATCTCCGGACAAGCAAAACCTTCGGACTCCGGGCCCGGGGATTCCTCATGATGATATCCTTAAGAACATTGTGGCGAAGAATCTCAGAGTCCAGAATCTGGTTCCCAATGAAGGACAACCTCTGGGACCGGAGTCCCGGAGGAAAAAACCAAACGAACAAGACACCACACCGGGGGAAGAAAACCCCGGGGAAAGAAAACAAAAGGGAAAGAAAGACAAGGCAAAGCCGCAAGCAAACAAAAAAAAGGGGGGACCCAACATTTTGCACACAAAATGTAGGGACGGGGATGCAGGGCATAATAGGAGGTACAATTTATCTAGCCCTTGTCCTTTATACGCTGGATCCTCCAGCGGCCCGCTATCGTTGAAACCTTTTGGGAAGGTCCGAAGGTCCAGCGCCTCCATGATCCCTTTTCTCATTCTTGTATATTGTCGGGCCCTGAGATCAAAGCTGTCCTGGTAATCCACCCATAAATCTTCAATGTCATCTTCATGTGGGGGGATGCCCTTGGTAGTGCGATGGCAATTTTTCCATGGGGGTCATACTTCTTCTAAGTGTGGTTGAATTCAACCAGCCCTAACCGTTTTAACTCATTATCTATCTCCCAGGACATGGTGAGGCTGCATGTATAATCCCCGCAAGAAAAGGGGAATGGGACATTAGTGACCTTCTTCACTGTGAATAGGGCGTGCAGGTCCATCATTTGCCTATAGAATTCTAAAAGAATAATCCTATCCCCACAATACCGGGGAAGGAGGTAGGGCTTCCTATTGAATCCTGTCACCCTGATGTAAGTGTGATGCCTGAATTGAATGAAATATCAGCCATAAGAGTTGACCAGTTCCATTGCAGCCTATGAGAAGTGATACCCAGAATCTTGGGTAAGTGTAAGAATGTTATGGTAAACGAAAGCATCATTTACCCGACAAAAATTTTGGAAGCTTAGCTCCCACTGTAAGTGGGGATAATGATCCCAAGGTGTAACCTTTCCTAGACTGTTTCTGAGCTCTTCAACTATTCCAAGGCCTTGAAAAGCTGGCCTTTGCTATGCAATTGCCCATAGTACATATGAGGTCATATAAAACTATGAATGTTGGGCAACGGTCCGCATCTGAGTATCCACATGATTGGATATGATCATTGCCCAGTTGGAAGCCCTACTATGTGTTGTTATGCAGTATAAGAAATAATACATCCACACTGAGAATTCTCAGGCGTGGGGCCATCCGAAGATTCTGCACAAAAATATTATGCCCGCTTGAATGGGCTCGATGAAGTCCCTGCAGGGAATTTCCAATTTCATTCTCTTATAGTCCCGCTTCGGAGACTTTAACCAGTGATTATTGAGGTGCTACCGGGAAATGGTCTTGGCCTCACTGAATTCCTTTAGTGAGTTGGCCTTGGTGATTACTATAGACCCTTTGAATTGTGGAATTTCCAACCTGAAAGCAAAGGTGGGAGCGTCTAATGTGACGATCGTGGTAGGATATTGCATCGGTCAAGGATCTGGAAGTAAGACTGACCAAGTGGTCGGGTTATATAATACTACCAGCTGCCTAATAAGTTCGGGGGACTGCACCGTGCATGGAAAATTCATGGCCTTGATGATGCCAGAGGCAGCTAAGTAAGTTGATATTTTGTCCCCTTGTTCTTTCAACCTATAAATGGTCTGGATTAGACCTTGTAGTTTGGCCCAATTCCCGAGGTCTGGATCTGTCATTTCTTGAACCTTCGAGTCTATTTTAGATCCCGCAATACCTCCCTCCGTCGAATACTTGGAGGTTAATGACAACTTTGCCAACACTCTTTCCAGCATTGATTTTGTGGCTACCCGGGTGGAAGTAGTTGGTAATTCCAGGCTATCAGGAGGTGTAAAATTTGTCAGACATTTTGAACAAGCTTAACAACCACCTGCAAGACTGGAAAACTGTCAGAACATACAAGGATATGGAAAACTTTGGGATATTTTCTACTGGCCCGCACCTGTCAACATAAACGTTAGTGTATATATATCCAAAAGTTCCAAAGTTTCTAAAAAAATGAACATGGCTTAAGCATTCTAGAATGTGCTGACATGGTGATAGAAAAAGTGGAGGACAAGGTCCCGCTAGGAGTCTAGAGTGCGGACAAACTAGCCATTGCCGAAGTGACTGACAATAAGCCATATTCTGGGTGACGTGCACCAGCACGTGGGAAAATGGCAGGCGGTGTAAAGACAGTTATGGCATTGATTAGGACAAGTGGGACGACATGGGGAAAAATTGAATGCCAAGTTGGACGCATTTTAAATGCCATATGTGGGAAATTAATCTTGTCATTAATGCGACAAGACAGAGGAGAGAGAAAGCTACCATGGTTCGAACCAGCGAGGTGCCGAGTTTGAACCGTGGCAACCTTGTCTCATCGAGTTCTATCCCGTCGGGTTGAAATTCATGATAGAGTGCAAAGAACTTCACTCTGAAGGATATACACAACACACATATACAAAATATACACAAGATGTATAGGAGGGTTGAGGGCCAAAGTGTATATACATAAAATTATAGAAAATATACACCATATACACTAATATACACCAAAAACAAAATGCAGAGTAGCTACCCTAAAACAAAGCTAGAATGTACAAACATATACATTATCTTACACCTGCACAGAGGGCAGACAACCCTCTGGCAGAGCCAACCCACCAACAGGTGGCAAACCAGATGACAAAGATGCAAAGCAGAAATGGGAACAAAAAGAAGCAAAAATGAAAATGAAATAGAAAATGAGGGAAAGAACCAGAAACACCAACCTGGAATCTGAAGAATGGCGAAGGGAAGAAACACTAGACCGCTCTGCAATAGCTTTCACCTCCAATGCCAAGAATAGCTACCGAAGATCGATTTGTCGTTATCCACTAAGATCAGAGGAACTCGCACTCAAATCACCTTTGAATCGCTCCAAAAACTCTAAGTGTTTTAATCACGGTAACTGTGAAAAGGACAGGTAAATCTTATTTATACCTGAGGTAAAAGCAAGTTACCTTCTCTCCGCAAACTTCAGAATAGGTGAACCTTCAGACTCTAGGCTCGGGGATTCCAAACAACCATGTCTTCTTACGAGAAGGAGACATTGTGGCAAAGAATCCCGGAGTCTAGAATCCGGCTTCTGGAAAGCAAACCACCAACTCTGGGACCGGGTCCCGGAGACACGAAGGACAAAAACACAAAACAAAACAAACACTGCAGGGAAGAAAACCCAGAGAAAGAAACAAAACAAGCAAAGGCAAAGAAACCAAGGCAAGAGCCAAAAGCAAAACAAAAAAAGGGGGACCCAACATTTTGCACACAAAATGTAGGGATCGGGGATGCAGGGCATAACACGTTGTACTACCCGAAGCCTTTTCCCTGGTCTTAATATTATCTATATTTTTAGGGACTTCATCCCTCCTGACGTCAGCTGATCCTGTATTTTCGTTATCTGGGACCTCTTGATCCACCTTCTACTGTTGTTCTTGGGCCTTGTAGGCCTCATCTATTGGAACGTTTTCCTCCACCAGAACATTCTCTGGAGGGGGGTGAGGTCTCTGGCCAAAATCTAACAAGGCAACCGCCGTTACTACCTCACCGAATGTGCTCCGGGGCACTTGATCACCCATAGTTACCAAAGGCATTTGGAGCATGATAATCAAGGGTATGGTTGATCCCATTGGTCTGGGTTCCCTAATCATTGGTTGCTTGTCTGCAGATTGCCTTGGTGTGTCCTCGGTCTCTTGGACCGGTATCTTCTCTTGCTCAGGCCCTATTTGTATTTCTTCCTGAGCCTCTTACTCTGATGTATCCTTTTCTACCAGGATTTCCTTTTCTATGGGGGCCTCTTCTTTGTCACGAGTTGCAATCTCCTCCACCACATGACCCATATCTTGTTAGAGTTCCATGAGTTCCTCCACTGAGAAAGTATCGTCAAAATCACCATGCGGGGGCGAGTCTGAAATATCCTCCAGTTCGGGAGAGTCTGAACTGACATCCACCAGGGGCATCTTCGGCATACCGGGATTGGCGGCTGCGCTGGGTGTAGGGGTCACCTTCTTCTTCTTCTTTCTTACTAGCGGAGCCTCAGTGTCCAGAATACTAGTAACATATGTGCTTTGACAAATCATTATAAAATAATGTGTTGGAACAAAAAGTGAAAGAATGAACTTATGACAAGTTGTATGCAAATGAATTGTGGATGGAATCATAGATTGAATTCAAAAAACATCACAGGTATGTTTTAAAGTTTGTTGAAGTGTAAATATTCATATGTGAAAAATGATTGTAATCAATAGAGGTTTGAAAGTCTAAATAGGGTGAGATATATCACATTTCCTTGTAAGACATCATGAAACTTGGAAAAGTATAGATACTGAGTTTCTAGGAAGTGTACTTCTAAGTTGAAGTTTTGAAAATTTGAAGATCAATTAGCAAAGACAATTTTCAAGATATACGAGACAATCTTGGGAATGGTAAATGTTGAGTTATGTGTCGTAGAAATTTAAAGGGAGTGTTGGAAAATATAATTTCTCCCAGCACCAATCAAAATGAAAAAGACGAATTGTCAATGAAGTATTCTAGAAGAGAACTAGTAAGTTTTGATGATAAAGGTAAAAGAAAAAAAATTGAATATTTATTATTTTGGATATGTTAATCTAAGTTTTAGAATTATATTTTTATTTCCCAAGACCTCTATATAATAAATAATTGCAGTGGTTTGTTATCATACAAATGATCAAAAGATGGAGAGTAACTTGAATGTTCTATCATTCCAAACATTTCTAGTATTTTTATCAAGACGGTGATTGTTGAATACTTCAGAACTGTAACATTTTGAGGAATTTAACAAGATTCTATACTTGACATTTTTTGTACTTTGCCTTTGATGTGCTTTATATAGTGTGTGTTGTGATTGATCCATGTCTTTCCACCACCAACATAACAGAAAGCAATCATCACGTTAAGGTCTGTGAATTTGCCAACATTGTTATTATCCCTCTTGTAAGATACACTCAAAAAGATAGGAACAATGATCGTGTCACCTTTATAGCACTTCACCTAGTACTCTACACTTGTCTCCATTTTCATGAGCACCATAAACAAGGTCTCCTTGAGTTGGCCTAGTGGTGGAGAACTTGTACTCTTGAAAGAGAGGTCACAAGTTCAAATCTTATTTGGGGGGGTAGGGTATATACGCCTCATTTGTAGCACAATTAGGTGCCTCCCACAAGGAGTACGGGGTAGTATCATATTGATGTCACCATATGTAGACCAAAAAACATATGGCTGGTATCATAGACTATAAAAGAACCTTTACTTTCCTTTAACTCCAAATCACCTCTCTTCAGCACAAACTCATAAAAGAAATGTTAAAAAGCACAAAAGAAAATGGATAAATCTTTCTAGGCTTCTACCTCACCAAACAGGATAACCCTACATATTCAATTTCTCACATCTGTTATTTTATTCTCACATTTCTACAAGTGTACATGTTTCCTATTAAAATTGGTCCAAGTTCCTTTTGTTTTAGACTTTCCTTTTTAATTCATTTAATGGATGGATCTTTAATATATTCAAATCAAATGTATTTAGTAGTCTCAAATCTTTATTAAATCGTGTTATAACTTTACACATATACCTCATCTTTATTAAATGAAGTTCTAATCATGTAATGACATATGCGCAAACAAATTCTCACCATTATAAATGAGAAGTCAAATAAATCCAAATAACTCTAATTGCAAGTGTGGAGACCAATGGAAATGAAAAAATTAATCCACAAATAAGTGTTTCCTATTTTTACATTTGTCTATGTAGGGTTCAAAATCCAGGATGTACTATTGTTCAAATTTATTAATTAATTTTAAAAAAAATGAAAACAAATCTGAATAGAATTATCTTTTTTATTTTCATTAAAAAAACCCCATCAATGGAACTTCCTGATCCTTGTATAAATAGAATTTGTTGAAAGATGTCAAAAGAAAGAATAAAGCACTAGAAGAAAAATAGAAGTTTTTGGGAAAAAGGAAAATAAGTGTTGAATTATTTAGTCCTTAGTTTGTAGTATTTTATGTAGCACGAAATATTTGTTTTGTTCATTTGATCAATCAATTGATTTTTTGTGATAAAGTTGAAGCTTCTTATGATAAAGAATGGAATGATAATGTGTTTGAATCTATAAATTTGGGAATGATAAATGGTGAAGCATTTGTGGTAGAAATAAAGGGGGGTTGTTGGAATATGTAATTTTTCCCACCACCAAATATTAAATGAGAAAGACAAATTGTAAATGAAGTATTCAAGAAGAAAACTAGTAAGTTTCAAGATAAAGATTTTTTAAAAAAAAGTTAAATATTTGTTATTTTAGATATGTCAACCTAAGCTCTAGAATTATCTTTATGTTTAGACCATCACATGATCAAGAGATAAAGAATGAGTTGAATGTTGTAACATTCCAAACATTTGTAATGCTTGTGACAATAGAGTGATTAATGAATACTTTGAAGTACTATACCACTTTGAACAATTTAACAAGATTCAATATTTGATATTTTTTGAAGTTTGTATTTGATTTGTTGTATAGATTGTGTTATGATTGATCCATGTCCATCTACCACCAACTTTGCAGCATCTACTGCCAACATTGCATCATGTTAAGGCCTGTTATTTCACTAACATCGTTAATAGAAAATAAAGAACAATGATCACATCACCTTTATATAGCAGTTCACCTAAACAAACTAATAAATGATATAAAAACTTCCATTGAAAAAAGTCATTATTTTGAATAAAGGCCCAATGATAAAGACAAAAAGGTAAGTAAAGACACAAGGTCCGCAATACGTTGCCTGACAATCTTTACTAATTTTTTTCCTTCCTTGAATTTGCCTGCATTGATTTGAAATAAAATCTCTTCTGTCTGCTGGTGTCCAAGTTTCCAATGTGCTGTCAGGTGGACATTCATGAAAGAAATGTTAATAAACACAAAAGAAATCTCCATAAGGAAACCGAAAAAGCTTTTAAGGCTTCTGACTCACCAAGCAGGATAAACCCACATATTCAATTCCTCTCATCTCATATTTTATTCTCACGTTTCTGCAAACGTACATGTTTCCTCTTACAACAACTTCCTATTAAACCAGCTTTGGACACCCTGACAATACGTATCGAGTCTGAAAACAAGCCACCTCACAACCCTCTTGACTTCTCATGTCAAGAAATCTTCCTTCACTGTCAAGTAATCTAATTTGCACCAGGAATGAATGAATGAATGAATGAATGAATGAATGAATGAATGAATGAATGAACGAACGAACGAACGACCGACCGAACGAACAAACAAATTCGTTTCAGCTATTTAAGGATTAAAGAGAAAACTAATTAATTTGTGCCAACAATGAATGAATGAACGAACGAATGAATAATGAATTTGTTCAAGCGATTTAAGGGACTAGGGGAAAGGCACCAGTAGTGGCTATAGCTAACTTCGTGTGTTCAATTGAGGTACCAAACGATGTCGGATTTTGATGTTTTTTTTTAGTTGTCTTCAGATGCGACTCAACTGCTTAAAGCTAAGGTTTCAGCTTCTGGCCAATAACGGTGCATTCTATAGAAAACGTTATGCGCGAAGGGGTCAAAAAGTGGTCCAAAAAAAGTGTTTACCGATACTTGACCCCCATTACACCAATAATTATTCACTCAAATCACCAGTAGTGGTTCATAATTAAGCCAATCATGGGTCAAAAAATCACTCCAAAATCTAGTAGTGGTTCAATAAATCACTAATAGTGGTGCACAAATGAGCCAATCATGGGTCAAAAAAGCTAAAAAATGACCAACTATTAGTATATAAATGATCCACTACTGGTAAATAAAATGATTAAAACTGAGTGAACGGGTATAGAAGCTATGTCCACTACTGGTGCCTTTCCCCTAAGAGAACCAATTAATTTTCATGTTGAATTTTCTTCATATTGACCTTTCTGTTATGAATCCGAAATAAGAAAGTTGTTGTTTTGTGTAATCTTGCCTCTTTAAAAAGTTCATTCAAATTATTCACATTTAAGTTATCTTCGTATTGAATGCATATATCTTCATATACAACACATTCTTTAATAAAATGTCATTCAGTTTGCACCGCCACCGCCAGTATTGAACAACAGAGTGCCCAAAAAAAAAAAGTAATGAGATAAGGAGATGGTGTAGTCTGCAAACGAAAGTTAAGAAAATACTCACCAGGGTATATATGGTATGAGGCAATCCGAACTCTACTGAAGATCACCATCTTTTGCTATCATTAATCAGAACTCTACGCAACACATATCATTAATCTGAGTCATGTAACCTGGCCCTTGGGCATGTACGTGAGTCATATCTAATTTAATGTAAAGAAACTTCTGCATACGGCGTATGGTGGTAGTCCGCCCCGGCAGTGTCTAAGGGCAGTGTCTAAGTAGCAAACTAAAAACGTAATGCCTTCCTCCCTTATGTGTATGTTAAGCCATGCCACTATCCGATACATGCCTGCGGCCACCCACCCCTCCGGACGCTGAGATGATGTCGCATTTAATACTAAAAACTGGCGGGAATGTTAGTGATATTACTTTGCCGTGGCGGCCACGCTAAAACAAATATCGTAGTAAATCTCAATAAATTCAATCCTGTGCTTTCAAACTTTTTTTATCCTATGCCGTTCGATGAATTTTTATTCGTTCCAGAATAGATGAGCAGTGCGGCGTCGGGCAGGGCAAAGAAGAAAACCATCGATCAAAGACCTTTCTGAGAGGTTTTTTTCCATAACCCTAACATTCATGTCAGTGAATATGCTCTTTTTTCTAATTTAGCCATTGCTGCAGAGAGAATTATTGATGAAATAGTTTTTCATTTCGTTTTTTTTTAAAGCCCAAATCTCTGAAATTGAAACAAAAAAGAAGTCTGAAAGTAATAGCGTCGAAACCTGGTAAGGAGTCTGTCAGAATCCTACTACTTGTCCCAAAACACTTGGTATCCAAGTTGCTTTGAAAATATTGGCATCCGGAAAACACAGATTATTAACGGTTTTGTCAATAAAATCAACTATCTTGACAAAATTGTCCAGTGTCAAACAAAGTTGATTAGTTTCTAATTTTTGCATACCCAGTTAGATATTCCCCCAGTTAGATATTCCGTTAAATCATCTGTTTGAGAAATGAATCCGATAGTCGATGGTGAGCCAGCTGGTTGGAATCCCGGCGAAAGCTTCTATAATGTAGTTAGTAAAGAAAATGAGCGTATCCTTATCCCATAGGCAAGGTTGGTAGCTATCGTCTTTTTTAGGATGATACAAATATGGGAGTCACACAGAGATGCACCTCATCAAGTACTGAACCAGTGCCGTGTTGTCATCTGTTTCACATTCCCATTAGTTAGAGAAACGAAGCAACTCTCCCAGCCGACGTGAGTAACATTGCAGCAGCTCTTAACTATCAAGTCCACATTTTAGTATTAAATAAGTTATTTTTAATTGAAAAGTGCTACTAAGGGGGTTAGGTTTTTGATTGGAGTTAATATTTATTTACAATTATGAATAATTTTGATTTATGATAAGGATTCATTTTGGTTTATAATTAGGGTTCATTTATAGTGAACCCCATCACCCCCAACCCTACTTAACATAATATATTTAGATTTGTTAAAAATATATAATTTTATTTTTATTTTTAAATATTTTTCAAATTAGTTTAACAAAATGATGCATGATGTTTATCATATTTAGAATTTAAATAGTCACTTCATTTTAATTGAAAATAAACTATATATATATATA
>MU225457.1:959424-978127 GCA_018584345.1 Thuja plicata | reverse complement strand
GGAAGGGGTCATGGGGTCTTCCTAGGGGTCCTAGCACATGATAAAGCAAACTAGGACCCCTAGGAAGACCCCATGACCCCTTTTAACCCATTTGATTTCTCAAGTGCATCCCAAGGGGTCCTACAACCCCTTAGGACACACTTAAGCATTCAAATGGGTCTAAAGGGGTCATGGGATCTTCCTAAGGGTCCTAGTATGCCTTATCATGTACTAGGACCCCTAGGAACACCCTATGACTCCTTTCGACCCATTTGAATGCTCAGGTGTATCCAAAAGGTTCCTACGACCCCTTAGGACATGTTATGCCCTGCATACCCGTCTCTACATTTTGTGTGTAAAATGTTGGGTCCCCTCTTTTTGCTTTGGCTCTTGCTTTGTTTTCTTTCTTTGTTTTTCTTTGTTTCTTCTCCAGTTTTTCCCTCCCGTGAGTTTTTTTTTCTTGCCGCTTGTGGTTTCCTTGTCTCCGGGACCCGGTCTCGGAGTTTGCTGTTCTTTTCCAGAGCTGGATTCTAGACTCCGGGATTCTCTGTCGTGATGTACTCTTCTTTTCGCAAGGAGGTATGGTCGCATGGAATCCCTGGGCACGAAGTCTAGAAGTTTTCCTATTCCAAAGTTTGCAGGAAAGAGGGTAACTTTCTTTTACCTTGAGTATAAATAAAACTTACACATCACTTTTATAGTTACCATGATTAAACACTTGTACATTCAGAGTGATCCTTAGGTGACCAAATTGCAATTTAGCTGTGATTACTTTATGCTTAGTGGGTTATTATCCAATGATTCAAGGTACCTGTTCATTATTGTTTGAAGGTAGAGATCATTGCAGAAGTACTCTTGGAGTGCTCTTTCCCTACTCCTCTTTGGATTTCCAGGTAGGTTCTCTGGTTTCTTTTTGTTTTCGTGTTTTCCTTTCTTTTATTTCTCTACTCTTTGGTCTGTGTGTGGTTTTCTGGTTTCCATTTTGCATTTTGTTTCTGGTTTGCCTCCCATTGGTGGGTTGGCTCTCTGAGGAGGTTGTCTGCCTTCTGTACAGCTATAGACTAGTGTTTTTTTTGGTGTGTGCTGCCTTAGTTTGGCTAGTGTATATATATGTATAGTTGTAAATTTATAAAGGCTTGTAAATATTGTATATTTTTTGTATATCATGTATATATGTTTCAGCTCTCTATATTTAATGTGTATACCATGTATATCTATCCGAGCTCACAAGTTCCACATGCTCTATCTTGCATTTTCACCCTGATGAGACTGAGCTCATTGAGGTAGAGTCACCATGGTTCAAACTTGGCACCTCGCTGGTTCGGGCCATGGAAATTTTCTCTCTCCTCCATCTCATCACCTTAATAGCGGGATTAATTTCCCATGAGTGGGAATTCAAATCGTGTCCCATCTGACATTTATTTTGCCCTATGTCAGACCACTTGCCGCCATTAATGCCTTTATGTTGCCTGCCACCTGACCACGTACCAACCCACATCAGCCGAATATGGTTTCTTACTGGTCACATTGGCACAACAATAGCTATATTATCTAGGATCTGGGCCCTAAGAAATCCTTTGTCCTATGTTTACATTTGTCATTTGGTTTGATTTCCCCTAGAGTCCTATTCACGCTTATTACATGTATTCTGAGACTTTTGATTTATACTGACACTTATTGAACAAATGTAGGGTGGTGATGATTTCCCTAGAGTTTTAATATCCTTATATATATCACATTCTAATGGTTCTCCGATCTTGCAGGTTGCGGATAAATTATCAAAAATGTCTAAAGTGATCACCCCTCCTAGCCCGGAGTTGCCTACCACGTCCACTCGAGTGGCCACCAAAACTAAGGCCAAAAGATTATTGGCAAAGCTACCCTTGACCTCCAAATATCCCAAGGACGGTGCCATTGTGGTGTCAAAGATAAAGTCCAAGGTTCAAGAGGTAAAGGACATAGGGCCCAGACCTTGGGTGGAAGTACAAGGCTTCATTCAAGCCATTTACAGATTGAAGGCCACTAGAGATAATCTAGCCACTCAGATCACTGCATCTGGCATTATCAAGGCAGCCAAATTTCCTTGTTCAGTGCAATCACCAGAGTTAATACTCCAATTGGAAACATTGTATAACGCACCAACTAGGACCGTCCTACTCTCGGATCCCCAGCCACTACAATACCCAACAAAAATCGTCACCTTGTACGTGACAACTTTTGCCTCAAGGCTGGGGATCCCACAATTCAATGGATCCATCATCCGAAATCGATTAATGACATTGTAGGAGTTCGAGGGTGTTGAACTCATTTCCCGACAACATATATACAACTGTTGGCTAAAAGTTCCAAAGATGGATTACAAGAGAATGAAGTTGGAGATTCCCTGTGGGGAGTTCAAAGAGCCCATTCAGGAAGGCATTATGTTTCTATGCAGGATCTTTGGATTGCCCCATGCCCAGGATTTCTTGGCATGGATGTACTACTTTCTATACTACATCACCACTCGCAATCAAACTTTCAACTGGGTGGCCCTCATATCCAATCACGTAGACAAACATCTAAAGGCCATTGCCCAGAGTTCCAAGTTCTACATGATGTCATATGTGCTATGGGAACTAGCACAACAAAGACTGGCTTTTCCAAGTTTGGGAACAGTTGGGGACCTTAAAAATGGCCTGGGCCAAATGACACTATGGGATCATTATCCCCAAGTGAAATGGGAACTTAGTTTCTCAAATTTTTGTCAGGTAAACGATACTTTCATTTACCACAGCATTCTAACACTTACTCGGGATTTTGGATATAGACTGTCGCAAGTGGCCATGACTCTGGTCAGCTCCTATGGCCGCTATTTCATTCAATTCCAACATCACACCTACATTCGGGTGATAGGCTTCAACAAGAAGCCCCATCTTCTTTCTCGATATTGCGGGGATAGAATTATTCTTTTAGAGTTCTATCAGCAGATGATGGATCTGCACACCTTCTTCACATTGAAGAAGTTCATCAACCTCTCATTCCCTTTTTCATGTGAGAACTATACATGCAGCCTCGCCATGAACCAGGAGGCAGACATTGAATTGAAGAACCTGGGGCTGGTGGAATTCCACCATGCTTGGATGAACTACGATCCTCGCGGCAAGATTACCGTAGCCCTTCCCCAGGCGTCCCCACCGCATGAAGTAGATATTGAAGACTTTTGGGTGGACTGCCAAGACAGTTTTGATCTCCGGGCCTGACAACATTCATGGATGAGCAAAGGGCTCATGAAATCACTAGACCTTCAGAATTTCCAAAAAGGCTTTAAAGATGACGGGCCGCTAGAGAATCCAGCATATAAAGAACAAGGGCTAGACAAATTAGACCTTCCTTTAGTGGATTGGGCCACCCCTGAGGACCTCACAATTGAAGGGGTATGTCACCCCATTGTAGAAGCAAGTCACTATTATTTTGCCTAGGCGTGTCCTAAGAGTGCCTGAAAGAAACCAATGGTCAAAAGGGCCATTCCCTCTTCAATCAGCGTTAGACATTTGTCATCTTCCACAGACGTTGAACCAAGCACAAGTAAAGGGAAAGAGAAGGAGGGTGTCCCGATCCCCAAAGTGCCTCCAAAAGTTCCCACCCTTTTGATGGCTCAGCTACATCAAAAAATGGAGTCGACAAAGATGGCCAGCCAAAAAATAAGTATGCAGGTATCCTCCGGCCTCCTTGTAGCTCCAATGGCATCTGCTTGCCTAGCAGGATCCCCGTCGTTGGCAGCCATGATGAGTAGACAGAATTTGGTTGAGGCGGAGTCTACTAGTATTTTGGACACCGGGGCTCTGCTAGTAAGAAAGAAGAATAAGGTGACCCCTACACCCACCACAACCACCAGTCTCAGTATGCCAAAGATGCCCCCAGTGGATGTCAGTTCAAACTCTCCCGAACTGGAGGATATTTTAGACTCCTCGCCTCCGTATGGTGATTTTGACGATACTTTCTCAGCGGAGGAACTCATGGAACTCCAACAGGATATGGGTCATGTGGTGTAGGAGATTGCAGCTCAGGACAAAGAAGAGGCCCCCATAGAAAAAGAAATCCTGGTAGAAAAGGATACATCAAAGCAAGAGGCTCAGGAAAAAATACAAACAGGGCCTGAGTAAGAGAAGATACTAGTCCAAGAGACCGAGGACACATCAAGGAAATCCGTAGATGAGCAACTGATGATCAGGGAACCCAGACCCATGGGATCAAGCGTACCCTCAATTATCACACTCCAAATGCCTTTGGTAACTCTGGGTGATCAAGTGCCCCAGAGCACATTCCATGAGGTAGTAACGGTGGTTGCCTTGTTAAATTTTGGCCAGAGACCTCACCCACCTCCAGAGAATGTTCCGGTGGAGGAAAACGTTCCAATAGATGAGGCCTACAAGGCCCAAGAACAACAGTAGCAAGTGGATCAAGAGTTCCTAGATAACGAAAATATAGGATCAGCTAACAGGAGGGACGAAGTCCCTAAAAATGCATATAATATTGAGACCGGGGGAAAGGCTCTGGGTAGTACAACGGAAGATGCCAGTATGGTGGAAAACATCAAAGGTTCGGGTGAACAGGAACAGGAAAAAGAACAATAAAAGGAACCAGAGAAAGAGAGGGAGAAGGAGCCCGAAGACAATGTACATTCTGAGAATGTCCCACTAGATTCCAAAAGGAATCCTAGTGAACGGGTCTTAATAACAAAGCCACCCAAATGGCTGGTCGAATCAAAGAAAAGAAAGGCCCCAACGGTGACCTCAGGCGCTACGCTCTCATTGGCAGAAATGATGGCCAAGAATGCAGAGGC
This sequence comes from Thuja plicata, assembly GCA_018584345.1. Taxonomy (NCBI): domain Eukaryota; kingdom Viridiplantae; phylum Streptophyta; class Pinopsida; order Cupressales; family Cupressaceae; genus Thuja; species Thuja plicata. Next base: position 973,326 of record MU225457.1, on the reverse strand, counting down.
TAGAAAGCCCAAGAAAGCATAGACAGTCCATACTCTCTGGACTAATCCAGCAGGTAGTGCAATTGTGAATATCGTAACACCCCCACCGGATGCAGATGTGATGGTCGTAAGGCCCAAAGATTACAACATAATAGAAGTAGCATTGGGGAGGAGAGACAAACAGGGTGAGCTAGATTTACTGAAGGAAGCCACCAAAGCAATAGAGGCTAGATACATGAAGCAAGGCCAAAAGCTGAAGGAGGAAAGAGAGACAAATGCCAATCTCCTCACACTTCTGGTAGAACTTACACAACCCTTGTTTGAGGTCCACCCCGGAACCCCTTCCTCCGAATTGCCACTTGCACAGGGCGATGTGGATTCTCTATGAATCATGAAGAAGAAAGCACAAGCTGTGGATGGGTGGGCTTCCAAGCAAGTGACCTCCATGGGACAATTTCTGGTGGCGTCCCTCTCGGACCTTTATCAGGTTGATGTTCTTCTCAGCCAGGCAAAGGGCTCTGCTATTATATGGGGGCAAGATTTAGCGAAGTATGAAAAATGGAAGGCCAGGTTGGAAGAAATCTACAACATAGGAGAAGAAGTCACCACAGAGGTGGGGATTTTGGGAGATGAATCATATGATTCCATCTAGGCCCAATACTCCAAACTTGTCCTCATGGGTGAGGTATGCAAGGACCTGGTTAAGTCCCTGAAAGAGAAAGTGGTAGCATCCGAATACCCCTTGGGTTTGTTTAAAGCATTCATGGTTGGAGTATCACAAGTCAATCCCTTCACCACCGGGACATGTACCCCAGAGGACTATGTCCTCAGCAAGTTCGATGAGCGGATGGAGTCCCTGTATCTGCCTGCTGGAGATTTTGACCAGGGCAGGTTATCCAGATTGTCAAAGACAATGATCTGATCACATGATGCCATCAAGATGGTGGATGAATTCCAGAGCGGGGCCGAAGATGTTTAGGAGGCATTGGAGGCTGTCTGCAGCCGATGGGACAACATTAAAGATGTAGATGAAGAAAGCATAGGCCAAGTGTTGGAAGCTTAGGAAAAATCATAAGGAACAATAAATTTCTCTGGAGCCTAGAGAATCTCGTTAGGGGATATATTTTTGTATTCATTCATTCTTTCAAAATGTAAGTTCCCGGGTTGGCAAAATTGATGATTTTGCAGTCCATAGCTAATCACATTCTATTCTTATCAGTTCTTAGTTGCAAATCTCAATGCTCCATGGTTTTTAAGATTTTAGTAGTTAAATTCTCCCTTGGAGCCATCATTGTACCATGCACCAGTGCTCACTGGAGATATGTTAATGAAGAAGGAAGATTTTTATTAATGATGTTGTTGGCATTCTGACTTCTGGGTTAATGGTATTTTATTCTTTGTGTTCTTTATGTCCTTTTCTTTGATACTTAGAGTAGATTAATAACCTCCTTTCCTTTGCTACTGATCAAATATGAGCTGATGTTCTTGTGTTTCCTCGGTATTTAGTGTAGTGTGTTAGAGCATTATCGATGTTTTGAATGTTCAGTATAGCTATAGGTAGATGAAATATTTCTAACTCTACAGTATCTTTTGAAGTTTGTTTGTTAAATGAATGCGTGCTTGCAGGAAACCTCACTCACCTGAATCCCCAGAGAAGACAAGTTAAGATAACCAGCTATCCCCCTCAAACAAAATAGTCACATCTCCCAACCGAGCCCCACATTGTTGAGACTCGACTCTTAAGTGCTTGGAGGCCCGGGGAATCTCATTTCCCTAGATAACCTTTACAAGCGAAGTTGGCCGCTACCCTGGTATCTGATGACAACTTACCTCTATTGGCAGACCCGATCACAAAGTCCCGTCAATAGAAACTAGCACTATAAGGAGGGCATGAACTCATCCCCCTTTGAAGATTCAGATTTCACACTGCCCGAGGGTTCCCCAAGCCATAGTTTTAGGAGTCAAGCCTTCAGTGGGATTGGGTCATTCTCACCCACAAGATTTGAAAGAGTCCTTAGATCAACTCCCAACCCCAGAAGGTTTGTCAAACTCGAGCCTCCCACTCGAAAGAAATGGACCCCAAAAGCCAAGTCAACCACCATTGTCTGGGAATCTAGCATACCAAAGAATACCCAAGTCCCCCAGGTGATCTCAGGAATTAACACTCAGCCTAGTCAAAATCCAACACCCCCAATGGCTGCGTATTTTGGAAATACCAGGTCCCCAATGGGAACTTTTCTCAGTGCAGCCAACAATTTACCTTCACACCCAAAAAAGATTTGTCCCCGATATGAGCACTTAGGCTCATGAACTGCAGAAGAGCATCTATAGGCATACAAAGATGCCATGAACCGACACTAGATCCAACATTAAGATGCTTTAACCCAAATATTCCCTCTGTCCCTGGGACAGAATGAACTAAATTGGTACCTTAACCTTCCTGCTAACTCCATCAATACTTGGCAGGACATGGAGGATGCCTTCTTGGCTGCCTTCTGCATACACATGGACCTAGTGTGGTCCCATTGCCAATTCATTTCTATCAGGAAGGAACCAAATGAGCCCCTTACAACATTCAACCACCGGTTCCAATGCACCTTGAAATGGTGCACAGGTCCCTTCATCCCATTCATGGATGTAACTATCCAAACCTACCTAAATGCAATGGACCCCTTTGTTGCCACTCTCCTCTGGAGAACTACCACCCCTGGTGACCAAGATACTTTGGTGAAGGTTTACAACCTAGCCTTAGAGTTGTCTCGCAGTCTTCACAAATCCCTGGGCGAGATTGGGCAGGGCATGCCATTCAACATGATCCCCGATAGAACTTCTTACACTGGGGGATATAACCCCAATCAGGCAATGGGTGCCCCTACGATGGCCATGAATCCCCCACCACCACCGATAGACCAGTAGGCTCGGTACGTGTATCCATCTCAGACCTAGACAACACCAGGTCTAGAATCCTTCCCCTGGAATCAACCGTAGCAAATGAAACAACCATCGACACAACTGCCCAGAGTGCCTTTCTTCCAGTCGTCTGTGATTGGAGGATTGCTGCACTTGACTCTAGTGAATGCTGCTGCTTTCCCAGGAAACCAACAACAACAGTCATCATACTATGACACAAATACTCAATTGACCGGTGAGGTTGAATCCCTTCAGCGAATGTTGTCCACGCTGACTGTGGACATGGGTTAACTGTAGGTGAGGTCCTACGCACCCCAGAATTCTAATTCCTAGAGAGGGAAAATTTTCTTCGGCCAACGAAACAACAATGGCAGAGGAAGAAACTACAACAATGGGCCCCGACCCAACCAATAGCAATGGAATAATAACGCTAGTATCGGAGGTCCCCCTCTGAACCAAAACACCAATTAGAGTGGAGCTGGACCTTCCCATTTCATGCCAGTCATAGACTTCCAGCCCATGACCAATTGGTGTAGCTTGCACGATACAAGCTCCCACAATGAGGTAAATTGTTCCATGCTGGAGAAAGTCATCATGATTTCCCAGCTAGATAGACAACAAGCTTCTAACCCTACTCCCCCAGAACCTCCTATACAAGAGCCCACTCACAGTGCCTTCACCTATGAGATCATCTTCTTTGGAACAGACAAGGAAGATGAAGAAGAACCTGAACTACAAGGGTCCTTCGATGAATCTATCCCAGCCTTTGAGGCCAATTCCTTCACCAACCCATGGACTCCTTACAACACTCAGAATTAGGCTGGTAAAGGACTATTTTAAACGCCCACACCTCCTAAAGATACTCCTCCCTGGGACAATACGACCGATCGGTCTGCCCCTTCAAAAGGCCCTAGCTCTAACCAAGCAATGGACCCAGCCGAGGGAAGCCACTAATTCCTGGGAGGAAGGTTTGACATCATGAAGGTGTTAGAACAGACCACCACCTCTATGACCTTGATGGAGGTTTTGTTGAACTGTCCCAAGTAGAAGAAGTCTCTTCTGAAGCTCTTGGGAAACTTGAAAGTCATCAGTCACCCACCCAAGACTGTCTCTTTTGAGGACACCAACGTGGTTGTCTTCTGGGGAAATACTGAAGATCCTCCCTTCCTGCTAGGCTTGAACATACAAGGGAAAAAATTCACAACTGCCTAGTAGATTTTGGGGCTTCAGGCAACATCATGCCTTTATCCATATGTTAGAAGCTCATATTCTCACCCACCCTTTCTAACGGTGCAGTAATCCAACTAGATAAAACTGCTGTGAAAATAGTGGGTGAACTGAAGAATGTCCAGATTCAACTCATCTAGGACCCCAGGATAGCCAACATAATTGACATCCAAGTGGTGGACATCCCAGAGACTTATGGGATGTTATTAAGTCAGAATTGGTCCAAGTCCCTGAATGGATACTTCTCGACCGACTTCTCCCACTTATGGCTCCCCTGGGAAGGAGAATCTAACAAGATCCAAGTCGAAAGTGAGCCCCGGATGAGACAAGCCCTCACCAAAGTTAGGAGGGTGAATGAGGTCCTATTCTTTGAGAATTCCCCTGGGGTGTACCAACCCCTTGAGATCCTAACATTAGATTTCACCCCCAGGGAGGATCCCATAGTTCTACTGAGAACTTAGGACCTAGAAGAAAAATTGAGGGTTGAGGTTAAATCTCAGGGTGCTGTAGTGACCCCCACCACACTCTTGTCTGGTACTTGGTGCCGAGTGCATTATTAGAAACATTCAAAGCTAGAGTGTGAACCTTGCCTAGCTGCTGCTACCTGACGTATTGATGCCCTCTAGAAGAAAGAACACACAACTGATTCCCCGGGACCCAGTGCTCCTACTGGTAGCACCTTTTTGGTGCCACATGTCTGGGAATCCCAACCAAAAATCTCTCTAGAGGAAAACCTCACCCCTGTACCATCAGCGCTGGAGGAAACTCCTCCCAATCCTCCCAAAAACAATCCAAAGACCACTTTGTCCTCCCAACCCCAGACAATAAACGATGACTTTTGGACCCTTAAGTTTGATGGGTCCTGATCCAAACAGGGCTATGGGGTTGGAGTGTAATTAATCAACCCGTAGGGAAAATCTTTCCTCGTATCCTATAGGCTGCAGTTCAACTGCATGAACAACATCATGGAGTCTGAGTCTTTGGTCCTTGGAATCCTATTTGCACTAAGGAAAGGAATCACTCACCTCCGGGCCCTGGGTGATTCATAGTTGGTTGTTAAACATGTCCGTAGTCAATATCCCTATCACGATAAGAGGCTGGCTGCATACCGTAATTGGGCATGGAGCCTTATTGAAGATTTCGATGCTTTTGACATTAATCTTATTCCCCAAAGATGAAATTATGTCCTAGATTCCCTTGTTGTTTCTACTAGCACACTTGAGCCCATGGCTGACTCGCGACTCCAGAGATTTCTGTTGAGATGATCCCCACCCCATCCATTCTAGATAATGTCACCCATTTTCAGGTCTTTGAGGACGATCAACATATCCTGTCCTTCATGGCCAATGTTTGTGTCTTTGAAGACTAGATAGTGGAAGAGAATGATCATGATGATACTAGACAAGGTGACAAAGATGATGGGATCATGGACCTACCAACCAACACCATCCCGAAGGGGATGGTCGCACTTGAATGAATCTTTGACTTGGACTCTCGAGGTCAGGAGAAGATATCATCCTCCTCTAAGGGAGGAAAATTTAAGAAAGCAAACATCGGGCAGCTTAGTGAAGAGAAAATGATACATATTGGCACCTCCTGCTCCCCTGAGGAGAAGGAGAAGATTCTTGCAGTTCTTTGAGAATACATAGATGTGATCATGTGGGGGTATGAGGATTTGAAGACCTATGATACATCCATTATGACCCATACTATACCACTCAAACCTGATGCTAAGACTTTCTGGCAAAAGCAATGACCGGTCAACCCACTGATTGAGCCTCTGATTCACCAAGAGGTCCAAAAAATGTTGTCAGCCCAGATAATCTTTCCCATCCAGCACACTACATGGGTTGCCAACCTAGTCCCTGTGAGGAAGAAGAGTGGTGACATCCTCCTTTGCGTGGATTTTTGAAATTTTAATAAGGCCTCCAAGAAAGACAATCATCCTGTCCCCTCACTGGTTGAGGTGCTACAAATCGTGAACAGATCACAAATGATGTCTTTCTTGGATGAGTACTCCGCGTATAACCAAGTCATGGTTAAGTTTGAAGATAGAGAAAAAAAGACATTTACCACCAAGTGGGGAATGTTTGCCTACCAGAGAATGACTTTTGGATTGATTAACGCAGGGGTTACATTTCAAAAGGCTATGGACATTGCGTTCGAGGGCCTTGTGAATCAGTACATAATCATCTACATGGATGATTTGACCATCCTTTTCTGGGACAGGCGTGATCACTCCACCCACCTCGCCCAGATTTGTGAGAGATTTCACCGGTATGAAATATCCCTCAACCCTAAGAAATGCATATTCGGGGTCAGTGAAGGGAAGTTTCTCAGGCATATTGTCTCTGAAAAGGGTATATCCATTGACCCTGACAGAGTTGAAGTGCTGCTAAACCTACAAATGCCCAACAACAAGAAGGAGATGAGATCCTTCTTTGGAAAGATCAATTTTGTCTAGTGGTTCATCATTGGATTCGCCGAGATCATAAAGCCACTCAATGAGATGATGAAGAAAGATAACAAAATTGAGTGGAGTCCTGAAGCAAAGCAGGCGTTTTCCCAGATCAAGCAAACGATAACGGAGGCACCAGTTCTAGCTAGTCTAGACTATTCCCTCCCTTTCTACATTTATTCCTTTGCTTCACCACATTCTGTCATGATAGTATTGACCTAAAAGGTCAAAGGGGAAGAACAACCAATAGCTTTCATGAGCTCCCCCTTCAAGAATCGTGCCGTGAAGAAATTCTGGCATTATATTCTCTGGAGGAAGGTGCATGCTATCATCCCAGACCAGGCAGTGAAATCTTTGTTGATGCAGAGTAAATTGAGTGAAAGATGGGGGAAATGGATGGCCATCCTCTAGGAATACAATTTGGAAATGCAACCCATGAAGATATTTCGAGGCCAAGGGCTATGTAGAGCGATGGAAGAAGAGACTACCCACATCGAATGTCAGACATATACAGTGGAATCCATCACTCAAGATCCATGGTATATAGATCTAATTTACTTGTTATATAACAGATTCCCAGAGGGATTTCCTCCAAACAAACATCGTGCCCTGCAGTTGAAAAGTGCACACTTCATGATAAAAAATACCACACTTTTTCGCAGGAACTATGAAGGAGTGTATCTCCGGTGCATCGATAGGGTTCAAGATGCAAAGATAATCGAAGAATTCCATGGGCAGTTTGGACCTAGGCATGGCTCAGCTGACACCATTTCCCATCAGATCCTTCAGGCTAGATACTATTGGCCTTGTATCTTTAGAGATGTCTACACTCACGTCCAGAAGTGCCATACTTGTCAAACTGCAGCACATCGTGAGCAGAACCCGGCTATGCCTTTGTAGTCGGTCTTTGAAGCTAGACCATTCACCTGATGGGAATTTGACTTCATTAGGGAAATCAACCCCAACTCGTCTACTAACCACCAGTACATTCTAACCACTACTAATTACTACACTTGGTGGTTCGAAGCAATACCTTACAAAAACAATACGGCGGATGTAGTTATAAAATTATTGGAATAAAACATCGTCACAAGATTTGGAATGCCCTTAACTATAGTATGTGACAATGGTCTAGCATTTTCTTTGGTGCAATTACTCGAATGGACATATGACTAGAAGATCACTCTGAATTTTTCCAGCAACTATTACCCCCAGGGGAATGGTGTGGATGAATCAACCAACAAGAATTTGCTCGAAGTGATCAAACACCTGTTAGAACAGAATCCTCAGGAATGGCACCAAAAGTTGAGATTCACCCTTTGGGTGGATCATATTTAAATTAAGGCCACCCTGAGGACATCCTCATTCCATCTGGTTTATGGCTAGACCCCAGTGTTCCCCATTAACTTACAAATCCCAATTTTGCAGTTCATGCAGGAATTCAACAATCGGGACAACATCGTGGAGGTTCGAATCCTAAATTTGGTGCAGATGGAGGAAAAAAGAGATGCAGCCCTTGAAAATTTTGTGCATCATCAAGCAGTAGTGAAATGATGGTTTGATCAAAGAGCCCAGTATAAGGCCTTTTAGATTTTGGACTTGGTCCTCTTGTGGGATAAGGCTTGAGAAAAGAAAGGAAAGCACACTAAATTCTAACGGCTTTGGCTCGGACCATATTTGATCTCAGAGATCTGTGGGGCAAATACCTATCACCTTGACACCATGACTAGAGAACCCATCTCATTGCCCATCAATGGAAAGTTTCTCAAATATTATTTTGAATAAGGCAGGTTTGTCCGGAGTTGTACTATATGTAAATGTTCTTGCTTGTAAATATTTCTTTCTTGGTGCTCCGTTTGGAGCGCCTTGTCTTGTAAATAGTTTTGTTGACGGTCCTCCAGGGCCACCCCCTTTCCTCTTTGTTTTTCTTTTGGCTTTATTCTTTCTTTTTTTGAGTTTCCAGTCTTTTTCTCCCCTTCTTGTAGGTTGGTATACTTTGCATAACACCAGGTCTTCAGGATGGTACCTTTTGCATTACGGTGAACTTGGAATCTATTGTTAGCATGGTGTAATTGGTCTGGTCTTAAAAAGCTTGGTAACAAGCTATGAGTAATCCTCATCAGATTTATCCCCAGAAGTCTGGCAATCAGTTAAATCAAAATCAAAAGGAAAGAGTAAAAGAACACACCGAGAGTAGATCGGTCACACTGGTCTGAAGGCCCAAATCTGAACTTTTAAAATTCTTCCTGGGTTCGGAGCTTTTCTTCCCTATTTAGAAAATTAAGGTGGATGGAAGGGTGAAAGAAGTACTGCCCCCCCATCCAGAAAATAATAAAATGATAAGGAAAGAAAAGATGGGATGTAGAAACTCCGGTATCTGGGGGAAATGAGAAAATTTGATGACTTTGGGTTAATATATGTAGTGCTTCTTCTCTGCTTCTCCCAGAGGTCATCGAATTGATTCTCTTCCAAAGCACACACTGCACAACTGACGAAAGACCAAGGATTGAATCATGTATGAGACAAATTTTCTCAGACACTTCGCGCCTTGCAGACAAGATGCCCCGAGTAACGACTGGTTCCGGTTTTGCTAACTAGAGATTCTGTGATTCTCAAATGCGCTAAGGCATTCATCCCAGATAGTCACCATTTTTTATGCCCTACATACCTGTCCCTACATTTTGTGTGTAAAATGTTGGGTCCCCTCTTTTTTCTTTGGCTCTTGCCTTGTTTTCTTTCTTTGTTTCTTCTCCAGGTTTTCCCTCTTGTGAGTTTTGTTTTATTTCTGCTTTTATCTTTCATGTCTCCAGGACCTGGTCCTAGAGTTTGTTGTTCTTTCTAGAGCCAAATTCTAGACTATGGGATTCTCTACTGTAATGTCTTCTTTTTTCAAGGAGGTATGGTTGCATGGAATCCCCGGGCCTGAAGTCCGGAGGTTTGCTTGTTCTATAATTTGCAGGAAAGAGGGTAACTTGCTTTTACCTTGAGTATAAATAGAAATTACACATCACTTTTATAGTTACCGCGATTAAACACTTGTGCATTCAGAGCGATCCTTAGGCGACCAAATTGTGATTAAGCTGTGATTACTCTGTGCTTAGTGGGTTATTATCCGACGATTCAAGGTACCTGTTTGTGATTGTTTGAAGATAGAGCTCATTGTAGAAGTACTCCTGGTGTGCTCTTTCCCTGCTCCTTTTCAAATTTCTAGGTAGGTTCTCTGGTTTCTTGTTGTTTTCGTGTTTTCCTTTCTTTTCTTTCTTTGCTCTTTGGTCTATGTGTGGTTTGTTTGTTTCCATTTTGCGTTCTATTTCTGGTTCACCTCCCGTTGGTGGGTTGGCTCTGCGAGGAGGTTGTCCGCCTTCTGCGCAGCTGTAGACTAGTGTTTTTTTTGGTTTGTGCTGCCTTAGTTTGGCTAATGTATATATATGTATAGTTGTAAATTTGTAAAGGCTTGTAAATGTTGTTCATTATCTTTATATTGTTTATATATGTTTCAGCTCTCTATATTTTATGTGTATAGCCTATATATCTGTTTGAGCTTGCGAGTTCCACATGCTCTGTCTTGCATTTTCACCCTGATGAGACCAAGCCCATTGAGATAGAGTCGCCATGATTCAAACTTGGCACCTCGCTGGTTCGGGCCATGGTGATTTTCTCTCTCCTCCGTCTCATCACCTTAATGGCAGGATTAATTTCCCACGAGTGGGCATTCAAACCATGTCCCATGTGGCATTTATTTTACCCTGTGTCGGCCCACTTGCCACCATTAATGCCTTTATGTCACTTGCCACCTGACCATGTGCCAACCTATGTCAGCCAAATATAGTTCCTTACGGGTCACATCGGCATAGCAATGACTAGATTATCCAAGATCCGGGCCCTAAGCAATCCTTTGTCATGTGTTTTTTTTTGTCATTTGGTTCAATTTCCCCTGGAGTCCTATTCACACTTATTACATGTATTTCGGGACTTTTGATGTATACTGACACTCGTTGAACAAATGCAGGGTTGTGACGATTTCCCCAGAGTTTTAATATCCTTATATATATCACATTCTAACTATTCTCCAGTCTTGCAAGTTGTGGATAAGTTGATCAAAAATGTTTGAAGTGATCACCCCTCCTTCCAGCCTGGAGTTGCCTACCACGTCCACCCGAGCGACCACCAAAACTAAGGCCGAAAGGTTATTGGCAAAGCTTCCCTTGACCTCCAAATATCCCAAGGATGGTGCCATTATGGGGTCAAAGATAGAGTCGAAGGTTCAAGAGGTAACGAACATCGGGCCCAGACCTTGGGTGAAAGTAAAAGGCTTGATTCAATCCATTTATAGATTGAAGGCCACTAGAGATAATCTGGCCACTCAGATTGTCGCCTCTGGCATTATCAAGGCGACCAACTTTCCTTGTTCAATGCAATCACCGGAGTTAATAATCCAATTGGAAATATTGTATAACGCACCAGCAAGGACCATCTTACTCTTGGATCCCTGACCACTACAGTACCCAGCAACAATCGTCACCTTAGATGTGGCAACTTTTTCCTCAGGGCTAGGCATCCCACAATTCAATGGATCCATCATCCAGAATTGACTCCAGACATTGTAGGAGTTTGAGGGTGCTGAACTCATTTCCCGGCAACAAATCAACAACCACTGGCTAAAAATTCCAAAGAGGGATTACAAGAGGATGAAGTTCGAGATTCCTCGTGGGGAGTTCAAAGAGCCCATTCAGGAAGACATTATGTTTCTATGTAGGATTTTTAGATTGCCCCATGCTCGAAATTTCTTGGCATGGATGTACTACTTTCTGTACTGCATCACCACTCGCAGTCAGACTTTCAACTGGGCGGCCCTCATATCCAATCACGTAGACAAATATCTGAAGGCCATTGCCCAGAGTTGCAAGTTCTACATGATGTCATACGTGCTATGGGCGCTAGCACAACAAAGAACAGATTTTCCAGGTTTGGGAATAGTTGGGGACCTTGGAAATGGCCCAGGCCAAATGACACAATAGGATCATTATCCCTAAGTGTAATGGGAACTTAGTTTCTCAAATTTCTACCAGGTAAATGATACTTTTGTTTACCACAACATTCTAATACTTACCCGAGATTCTGGTTATAGACTGTCGCAAATGACAATGACTCTAGTCAGCTCCTACGACCTCTATTTCATTCAATTCCAACATCACACCTACATTCAGGTGACAGAATTCAACAAGAAGCCCCGTCTTCTTCCCCGGTATTATGGGGATAGAATTATTCTTTTAGAGTTCTGTCGGCAGATGATGGATCTGCACACCTTCTTCACATTGAAGAAGGTTATCAATGTCTCATTCCCTTTTTCATGTGGGAACTATACATTTATCCTCGCCATGGCCTGGGAGGCATACATTGAACTGAAGAACCTGGGGCTGGTGCAATTCCACCATGCCTGGAAGAACTACGATCCTCTCGATAAGATTGTCATAGCCTTTCCCTAGGCATCCCCACCGCATGAAGTAGATATTGAAGACTTTTGGGTGGACTGCCAAGATAGTTTTGATCTCCGGGCCTAACAACATTCACGGATGAGAAAAGGGCTCATGAAAGCACTGGACCTTCAGACTTTCCCAAAAGGCTTTAAGGATGACGGGCCACTAGAGAATCTATCATATAAAGAACAAAGGTTGGAAAAATTAGACCTTCCTTTGGTGGATTGGGCCACCCCTAAGGACCTGACAATTGAAGGGGTATGTCACCCCATTGTAGAAGCAAGTCACCAGTATTTTTCCCAGGCGTGTCCTAAGAGTGCCTGAAAGAAACCAACAGTCAAAAGGGTCATTCCCTCTTAAGCCGGCGCCAGACCTTCTTCATCTTCCACAGCCATTGAACCAAGCAAAAGAAAAGGGAAAGAGAAGGAGGGTGTCCCGGTCCCCAAAGTGCCTCTAAAAGTTCCCACCCTTCTGATGGCTCAGCTACATCAATAAATAGAGTCAGCAAAGATGGCCAGCCAACAAATAAGTATGCAGGTATCCTCTGGCCTCCTTGTAGCTCCAATGGCATCTGCTCACCCAGCGGGATCCCCGTCATTGGCAGCCATGATAAGCAGACAAACTTTTGTTGAGGCAGAGTCTACTAGTGTTCTGGACACCAGGGCTCCGCTAGTAAGATAGAAGAAGAAGAAGGTGACCCCTACACCCAACGCAACTTCCAGTCCTGGTATGCCGGAGATGCCCCTGGTGGATGTCAGTCTAGACTCCTCACCCTCGCATGGTGATTTTGATGATACTTTCTCAGCGGAGGATCTCATGGAACTCCAATAGGATATGGGTCATGCAGTGGAGGAGATTGCAGCTCAGGACAAAGAAGAGGCCCCCATAGAAAAGGAAATCCTGGTAGAAAAGGATACAACAGAGCAAGAGGCTCAGGAATAAATACAAATAGGGCCTGAGCAAGAGAAGATACCAGTCCAAGAGACCGAGGACACACCAAGGCAATCCACAGACGAGCAACTGATGATTGGGGAACTCAAACCCATGGGATCAACTGTACCCTCGATTATCATGCTCCAAATGCCTTTGGTAACTCCGGGTGATCAAGTGCCCTGGAGCACATTTGGTGAGGTAGTAACGATGACTGCCTTGTTAATTTTTGGACAAAGACCTCACCCACCTCTAGAGAATGTTCTGATGGAGGAAAATGTTCCAATAGATGAGGCCTACAAGGCCCAAGAACAATAGCAGCAGGTGGATCAAGAGGTCCCGTATAAGAAAAATACAAGATCAACTGATGCTGGGAGGGATGAAGTCCCTAAAAATACAGATAATATTGAGACTGGGGAAAAGGCTCCGGGTAGTACAATGGAAGATGCTAGTATGGCAGAAAACATCGAAGGTTCTGGAGAACAGGAATAGGAAAAAGAACAAGAAAAGGAACCAGAGCAAGAGCGGGAGAAGGAGCTCGAAGACAATGTGCATTCTGGGAATGTCCCACCAGATTCTAAAAGGAATCCGGGTGAACAGGTCTTAACAACAAAGCCACCCCAGAACCCTTAGGTCGACCCCTTAGGACACACTTGAGCATTCAAATGGGTCAAAAGGGGTCATGGGGTCTTCCTAGGGGTCCTAGTATGTAATAATGCATACTAGGACCCCTAGCAAGACCCCATGACCCCTTTTGAGCCATTTGAAAGCTCAAGTGTCTCTTGAGGGGTCGTATGACCACTTGGGATACACTTGAGCATTCAAATGGGTTGAAAGGGGTCATGGTGTCTTCCTAGGGGTCCTAGTATGTGATAACACATACTAGGACCTATTGGAAGACCCCATGACCCCTTTTGACCC
>MU225457.1:943654-953747 GCA_018584345.1 Thuja plicata | reverse complement strand
AATGGGTCAAAAGGGGTCATGGGGTCTTTCTAGGGGTCCTAATATGTGATAAGGCATACTAGGACACGTAGGAAGACCCCATGACCCCTTTTAACCCATTTGAATGCTCAAGTGTGTCCTAAGGGGTCGTATGTCCCCTTGGGACATACTCGAGCATTCAAATTGGTCAAAAGGGATCATGGGGTCTTCCAAGGGGTCCTAATATGTGATAAGGCGTATTAGGACCCTTAGGAAGACCCCATGACCCATTTTAACCCATTTTAATGGTCAAGTGTGTCCTAAGTGGTCGTATGACCCTTTGGGACACACTTGAACATTCAAATGGTTTGAAAGGGATCATGGGGTCTTCCTAGGGGTCCTAGTACGTGATAAGGTGTACTAGGACCCCTAAGAAGATGCCATGACCCCTTTCAACCCATTTGAATGCTTAAGTGTGTCTTAAGGGGTCATGGGCTCGACTACTTTGCTGCTTCAACATTTTTAATATTAAAATGTTGAACGCAGTCGAGGGAAACAATATATTATGACTGATGAATACTAGATATTTGATATTATCAGATGTCTGATAATATCTGACATCAGATATTATCAGACTTCTGATAATGCTTTAGCTTTGAGTTTTGGCTTGGCCAGGTGTACTGACACCCAGGCATACTCAAAAGTCAACAAAATTTGGGTGCACTTTTGGACGAGTGAAAAATTGATTTTTTCACATCGCCACTTTTTGGCATACCATGATCCTACACAGATCCATTTATTGGAAGCAGAAGGCTCAGATTGATTGGCTTCAGGAAGGGGATAAGAACACTAATTTCTTTCATAAATCTATGCAGGGCCACCGAAATCAGAGTTACATTTCTTTTCTTGTCAATGCTGATGACCTACACTTCACTTCCTCACACGTTGTGTCCAGGGAAGCTATTCGGTTCTACTATGCTCTTTTCTCTGATGACTCTCCTCCTGCTGATATTGAGGAGATTACTATCTTGTCTTTTATTCCCTCTCTTGTGACCCCTGAGATGAATGAGTCTCTTATGAGGCTGATCTCCCTGTCAGAATTGGAGGATGTGGTCTTCAGCATGAGAAAGGGAAAGGCCCCTGGGCCCGATGGATTCCCAGTTGATTTTTTTCAGGAATTTTGGGATATTATTAATCAAGACCTTTTAGATATGGTCCAAGAATATTTTTCTAACAAACAGATGCTAGGAGATTTGAATGCTACTTTCCTTGTTCTTATTCCAAAAAAACAAGGGGCTAATCAACTTGACTTCTTCTGTCCTATCACTCTTTGTAATGTGGTCTATAAAGTCATTACTAGGTTAATTGTTGAAAGACTTAAAGTTTGGCTTCCCTTGGTTATCTCTAAGGAGCAAGGACATTTCTTTTCTAGGAAAAAAATCCTTGATGGAGTGGGTATTTCCTCTGAAGCCATCCACTCTATGTTTGTCTCTAAAGAGTGCTCTATGTTCATCAAGCTGGATATGGCTAAGGCATATGATAGAGTTAAATGGGGTTTTTTACTGAAAAATCTTCTTGATTTTGGCTTCAGTTTGGAATGGGTGAACTGGATTCTGAGCTGTGTTACTTCTCCCTCCTCTGTGCTTCTCAATGGTGAATCCTTTGATTTATTTATGGCCTCTCGAGGTCTTCAACAAGGGGATCCTCTTTCTCCATAACTATTTATTATTATGGCAGAGGGCCTTGGAAGATTTATTAAATCTCAAGTTTCCCAAAATGTTATACATGGTTGGCGATGGGGACATGGTTTGCCCAATCTTTCTCATCTCCAGTTTGTGGATGATACTACTCTTGCAGGTAGAGCTCAGATTTGTGAAGGTGAAGCTTTTAGGATCACTTTGGATACTTACTTGGCTGCTTCTGGTCAACAAATCAATGACCATAAGTCCTCCATTTATTTCTTCAGTACTTCTGGGCCTATACAACAGAAGATTTTTTCTATCCTCTGATTTCAGATTCATTCTCTCCCTATGACTTACCTGGGCATCCCTATTGTGGTGGGAAGACAATCTAGGCTCTTTTGGTAGAACCTTCTTGATAAGTTGCACCATAAGGTTAATCACTGGACTCATAGATGAATCTCTACGGCTGAATGGGTGACTCTCCTCCAATCTGTGAGTCACTCTCTTCCTACCTATAGAAGCATGGTTCACGCTGCTCCTGTTTACTTTCTCAAGGCATTTGATGCCCTATCTCGACAGTTTCTGTAGAGCAGGAACCTGCAAAATTCTAAATGGAGCCTTATTAATTTTTGGATAGTGTCTATAGGCCCAAGAAGGAGTGAGGCCTGGGTCTTCATTCTTCTATCTTGAGTGGCCAAGCTCTTGCTTCCAAACTCTACTGGCATTGGTGCTCCTAACAGTCTCAGCTCTGGGATCGCATCTTGTCGCATAAGTACCTCCCTACAGTTGATCCTTCAAATATCCTGAGGTTTCGTTTGGAGGGTTTTGGTTCTATGGTGTGGACTACCCTCAAGAAAGGTTCCCACTTAGTGAAGCGACGCCTTTTCTATATTTGTAATAGAGGCTCCGAGGCTCTATTTTGGAGTGATTCTTGGAATGAAAACCCTCCTCTTCTAATCTCTCATGTCCGCACCTGTAGGCTCTTTGTGATTATTTCCTTCTTGCTGGCTAGGATAAGGTGGATCATTACAAGGAGGCCTACAATCAAAGCCTCGCTATTGGTTATAGATGGAAGAATTCTTCTGATTGGCCACCAAGGGGATCAACGTGGGATCAGATGGAGCTTTTCTAGATTCTTGCCTCTAGGGACTGCAGCTCTTTGCAAGAACCTAATATTTTGGCTTGGGGAGGTGCTTCTTCCGGTAAGTATTCTGTCTCTTCAGGGTACTTCGAGCTTTCTAGGCTATTGTTTGGCGATGTTGAGGTGCACTGGTGGAAGCAAGTCTGTAACTCACTCTCTTGGCCCAAGTGTCAATTTTTCCTCTAGTTGGTGGTTCACAATCGCTATCTCACTTGTGATAATCTTTGTAAGCATGGCTTCCATGGCCCCTCAATATATGTGTTATGCTGTGATGGTGAGGAGTCCATTTTACACCTCTTATTTCAATGCTCCTTTGTTAAGAAAATTTGGCACTTTTGGTGGTTTGCGTGGGGCCGCCCGTGTTGGCATGTTTCTTCTCTATCTGATTTTTCAGGATAGATTAGGGCATTCACCTTCTAAGTCCTCTTTTCTGCAGGGTGCTTGGGCTATTGGCCCTTACTTCATTCTTTGGCATGTGTGGCTGGAAAGAAACAGGAGAATCTTTCAGGATGTTAAGTTTGGAGTCCTGCACCTGTGGGGGAAAATTGTTCATTCCCTCCATGAAACTGTTCAGGAAAAGTTTGAGGGAATGGGTGGTTTGGATCCTGGAGATGTGGATATTTGCGCTCGCCTCTCCTTTCCTCTACATGGAAGGGCTCCTCTGTTTGCTACTCGCCGCTATGGTAGTAGAGCCAGTCATCACCCTTAGCGGGCTAATCGCGAGGGGCATTGGACTCCTCCTCTGCCTGGAGTTATTAAAATCAACACTGATGGCTACTCTTGGGGAAATCCTGGTCCTGCACTAGCATTGGGGGAGTTGGACGCAGTAGTTTTTGGGATGTCCAATTTATTTTTTCTATTCACAAAGGTCTTCATACCAACAATCTCATGGAGGCCCTTGCCATCTTGGTTTTTGTGGAGCATTTTTGTTTGCGTGGTTGGCGTAGGATTATCTATGAAGCTGATTCACAAATTATTGTGAATTTACTTAATTGACAAGATATTTCCGATGTCTGTTTGCAGCTGACTTTGGTTAGTAAGCAAATTCTTTAGTTATGTAGGTCTCTTGACTCTGTCATTTTTACATATATCCCTCGTGAGTGGAATGGTGTTGCTGATTGCCTAGCTAAATGGGCTTCTAAGTAGGGGCAAGGCTGGAATATTGTTGACCAAAGGCTCCTTCCCCCTGATTTATCTCATAAGCTGGATCAACTTGTGGTTCAGGATATGGCTCTTTAGAGCTCTTTGTTGTATTGTTCTTTTTGGATTTCAATAATTTTTTACCCCTCTTTTAGTTAAAAAAGGTCATAAAGAAACAGAACTAGAACCAATTCTACGAGGAAAGGTGTCAACATAAACTATTCTACAAAATAAAATAACGAGTGTGAAATTTAATGTGTGGGCTTATACTGTTTGGTGAGCCAGTAGCCTAGAAAGCCTTTTTGATTTCCTTGGGAGTTGTTTTTTTTTCTTTAACATTTCTTTCATGAATGTCAACCTGATAATACACTAGAAACTTTGACACAACAGGCGTGAGAGATTCTATTTCAAATCAATGCAGACCACCTAGCCATATTCAAGGAAGGAAAAAATAATAAAGAATTATTTTTTCTTATAATTTGGCTGCACTCATTTTATATCATTCATGAGCTCGTTTTATTTTTACTATTTTTTTAAAAAAGCGGCTGAGTCACTAATTATTTTATTAATAATATAAAGAGAGTATATCATCAAAAGGGGTCAATCAAAGAAATTCTAGGAGAGAATACACAGTTTTCCACCTTTACAAAGAAATTCTAGTTGAGAATATACAGTTTGCCACCTTTATCCATATAAAACTAGACTATTGACTTATAGGGCAGACATAACCATCACAAAAGACATTAGCAAAACCAAAATTTGAATTGTTGGCTTTGAAACAAAATTGAACATCGAAAAAATTATTGATATGCGGAAAGGCCGAAAAAAATCATGATATACAGAGAATTGATTCTCCCAAACATTCAAATCAACATCCAGAAGAATTTGATGTAACAAAGCAACTAATAGAGGCAAGTCTTCATG
The DNA here is from genome assembly GCA_018584345.1 of Thuja plicata. Classification (NCBI taxonomy): domain Eukaryota; kingdom Viridiplantae; phylum Streptophyta; class Pinopsida; order Cupressales; family Cupressaceae; genus Thuja; species Thuja plicata. The sequence continues at coordinate 948,902 of MU225457.1, read as the reverse complement.
CACAGGTTGACCAAACATATCATGTAGCCCTACCACAAGTTCATTTTATTAATAGATGTCGAAGCATCAGTTTATATCAAAAAGAGGTTGTTTGCAATTAAAGAGGTCTAGTCTATGGTGCTCATGAAAATGAAGACGATAACATAAGATTAGGTAATTTCTATATAAAAGTAATGTGACCATTGTTCCTACCTTTTTTAGCGTATCTCAGAAGAGGGCTACTAAAAATGCCTACAAAATCATAGGTCTTAACATGTGATGCACATCATCAATGAGCTTGATGGTGTCTTGGTGGTGGATGGTCATGGATCAGTCAACACACACAAACTACAAAAGTTTTCAAATATAGAATCTTGGTAAGTTTATCAAAGTGCTATAGTACTAAAGTATTCGTCAATCATTCTCTTGATACAAACACTAGAAATGTTTACAATGCTAGAACATTTAAGTCACTCTCCATCTCTTGATCATTTCTTTGATAACAAACCATTACAATTGCTTATAATGTAGTGATCTTCAAAAACACAAAGATAATTCTAGATTTCAGGTTGACTTATTCAAACTAATAAATATTTAATATTTTTATCCTTTATCTTTATCTTGAAAACCTCCTAGTTTCCTTTTATACTATTTCATTTACAATTTTTATTATTATTTATTGATTGATGGTAGGAGAAATTGCATATTCCATCACTCCCTATTTATTTGTACCACAAATGCTCCAACATTTAATATTCCCAAATTGTCTGTTTTGTACTAAAAATTATATTTTGCAAAATGATCTTCATATCTTCGAATATTCAATCTAGAAGTACACTTCATGCAAACTCACTATTTATACTTTTCTATTTTTCACGATGTCATACAAGATTGTGTGATATCTCTCACCCTCCTCATACATTCAAACCTCTTTTGATTACTATCATTCTTCAAATATGAATTTTTACATTTGAACAACCTTGTCAACATGCATCTAATCATTTTCCAATTCAATCCATAGCTTCTTGCAAAAGTAATTTATATACAACATGTCATAAGTCATTATTCCACTCTTTGTTTCAACACATCCTTTCAAACTGATTTCTCAAACTACATATGTTACAAGGATGTACATCTTTTCCACGTCCCTTGTTATAATAAGAACACTGAATGCACTCTATTATTTGAAATAATTTGTAAACACTATAATATCATTTTCTTTAATTGTTACATAGATGAGGTCTTTATATTTTAGCCTCATCTTTAGCTCAATAATTTTTTTGATTCTTTTAACATACTTTCCCAATTATGTGTCATTATATCGTATTACTATTTTTATGATTTAAAATGAGTGTTATTTTCAAAATAATTTTCATTATTATGGTTGCATGTAAATAGATTTGAATCAAATACACTATAATCTACATTCTTATATTCTTTTTCACAAGAAGCTTCAACTTTATTAGCCAAATCAACTCATTAATCGAAGGAACAAAAAAAATCTTCTTTCCTACATGAGATACCACAAACTAATGACTTTAAACATTTATTTTATCTTTCCAAAAACTTTGAAATTTCTTCTTATTCTTCATTCCTTATTTTGACCTCATTGAACAACTTTATAATCTTTCTTCTAGCTTTTCATTTATACTTAATTTTTTCTAATTCTTCTTCCAATTATCAATTTCATACAAATATCCATATCTTTATATGCAAAAGCCTACAGCGCAACGGTAAAGTTGTGAGCCTCTCAATTCTAAGAAGTCCTTATGTTTGAATCTACTTAATCTTAACAAATAATAATAATAAAATCAACAAATCATAATAATTAAATCTCAACTTTAACCCATTACCTATCAAAAAAACACAATCCATAAATTTTTCTACCAATTTTAAATAACTTTTCTTAATGTTCATTATTTCTTTTACTTTTTTTTCTTTTCTTTTTCCCTATCCGATTATTCACATTCAAATAACTTATATCTGTAAAACCAGGGTCTTTTTTTTTTATCCTATTATTCACATTCAAATAAATTATATCTGTAAAGCCAGGGGCCGACTACCACCATACGCCGTATGCAGAAGTTTCTTTACATTAAATTAGATATGACTCACGTACATGCCCAAGGGCCAGGTTAGATGACTCAGATTAATGATGTGTTGCGTAGAGTTCTGATTAATGATAGCAAAAGATGGTGATCTTCAGTAGAGTTCTGATTGCCTCGTACCATATAGCGTGGTGAGTATTTTCTTAACTTTCGTTTGCAGACTACACCATCTCCTTATCTCAATACTTTTTTTTGGGCACTCTGTTGTTCAATACTGGTGGTGCAAATTGAATGACATTTTATTAAAGAATGTGTTGTATACGAAGATATCTGTAGTCAATACAAAGACAACTTAAATATGAATAATCTGAATGAACTTTTTGAAGAGGCAAGATTACACAAAACGGCAACTTTCTTACTATGGATCCATAACAGAAGGGTCAATATGAAGAAAATTCGACATGCAAATTAATTGGTTCTCTCTTAGTCTCTTAATCGCTTAGACAAATTCATTGGTTTTCGTTCATTCATTTATTCATTATTGACGCAAATTAATTAGTTTTCTCTTTAATCCTTAAATCGCTGAAACGAATTCGTTCTTCCTTCGTTTGTTTGTTCGTTCATTCATTCATTCATTCATTCATTCATTCATTCATTGTGCAAATTAGATTACTTGAAAGTGAAGGAAGATTTCTTGACATGAGAAGTCAAGAGGGTTGTGAGGTGGCTTGTTTTCAGACTCGATACGTATTGTCAGGGTGTCCAAAGCTGGTTTAATAGGAAGTTGTTGTAAGAGGAAACGTGTACGTTTGCAGAAACGTGAGAATAAAATATGAGATGAGAGGAATTGAATATGTGGGTTTATCCTGCTTGGTGAGTCAGAAGCCTTAAAAGCTTTATTGGTTTCTTTATATGGAGATTTCTTTTGTGTTTTTTAACATTTCTTTCATGAATGTCCACCTGACAGCACATTGGAAACTTGGGCAAAGCAGACAGAAGAGATTTTATTTCAAATCAATGCAGGCAAATTCAAGGTTGGAAAAAATTTAGTAAAGATTGTCAGGCAACGTATTGCCGACCTTTTTGTCTTTACTTACCTTTTGTCTTTATCATGGCTTGTATTCAAAATAATGAGTTTTTTCTATGAAAGCTTTTATATCATTTATAAGTTTGTTTAGGTGAACTGTTATATAAAGGTGATGTGATCATTGTTCTTTATCTTTTTAAGCGAATTTCAAAATAGGGCTATTGTTAATGGGCCCTTGGTTTATTCGTGAAGTTGAATGCTTAATAACGAGCCTACCAGGGATCAAGTCTTGCCGAGTGCAAGGCTCCGACACCATAAGGGATGAGGCTGGGATCGTGCCCCAGGCAAATTTGGCAGCGTGGATGCTCCTCAGTCCTTGGCTCTAAGCCGAAAAGGTTTCAGGCACGAGTGGGCCCGTATTGGGTTCCTAAAACGTCTATGGTGGCCTTTGCTAGTTGGTAGCTTGTAGGCTTCGTGCCTCGCTGGGTTGCCTCGCAAGTCTGAATCCTCCAACAAAAAAAAAAAAGAAGGGCTATTAACGATATTAGCGAAATCACATGCCTTAACATGATGCACATCATTAATGAACTTGATGCAGTGTTGGTGGTAGGTGGCATGGATCAATCATAACACACAATCTATACAACAAATCAAAACAAACTTTAAAAAATATCAAATATTGAATCTTGTTAAATTGCTCAAAGTGTTATAGTACTCTAAAGTATTCATTAATCACTCTCTTGTCACAAGCATTACAAATGTTTGGAATGTTACAACATTCAACAAATTCTCCATCTCTTGATTATGTGATGGTTACAAATGGTTACAATCACCTCATTAAATAGAGGGCTTGAGAAATATAAAGATAATTCTAGAGCTTAGGTTCACATATCGAAAATATTAAATATTTAACTTTTTTTTAATCTTTATCTTGAAACTTACTAGTTTCCTTCTTGAATACTTCATTTACAATTTGTCTTTCTCATTTAATATTTGGTGGTGGGAATTAAAATTACATATATCAACAATCCCCCTTTATTTCTACCACAAATGTTTTACCATTTATCATTCCCAAATTGCCTCTTATATCTTGAAAATTCTATTTTACCTCAATTTGATATTCGAATCTTCAAAACTTCAATCTAGTACACTTCCTGCAAACTCAAACTCTGTATCTTTAGTTTTCCAATTTTCATGATGTCTTACAAGATAATATGATCTCTCACCCTTCTCAAACATTCAAACCTCTCTTGATTACTATCATTTTTCAAATATGAATATTTATAGTTAAACAACATTCTATACGTGCCTGCAATTATTTTCAATTCAATCCATAATTTCATCAACAATTCATTTCCATGAAACTTGTCATAGATTCATTCTTCTACTTTTTTTTTCAAATACATCCTTTTAGAGTGATTTCTCAAATGACATATGGTAAAAGAGTGTATATACATTCTGATAGAATAATTTCTCAAACCATATATTTTACATTGATGTATATCCCAACACATACCTGGGTAAAAGTACAAACCTGTGTCACACTTTAACAAAGGAAGAGGACCACGACATGCAAAGCTGTTGAACTTTAACGACATAAAAGTGATATTTGTGTTTAGAATTTGAAAATGATGTAAACTAATGAAATGTGTAAAATTGGATCTAGTTTATGCCTATAATTTTTTAAATTTTTTTTGAATAAGTATTGACCTAGTTTTTTAATTTTTTAAGTCCATTTTTTAATTGCTTAAAAAATGCTGAAAATGTAAGGTCTAGTTCCCTCCACTTTAATATATGCAAATAACCTTTTTTTCTTCTGATTTCAGAATATGTTTTAGATAACATGTACAACTAGTGCATAAAAAAATAAAAATTGATTTTTGGTATATATTTTGTCTGTTATAACTATTCAAAGTCAGAATTACCCGAAATTAACAGTTTTTTTCTCCCTCCACATTTTCCCTAGTAAATTTAAACCAAATACAAATAAAATTACATATTATTGAAGAGGACTCTCTCCTCTAGTGTTACATATAAGTTGTAAATTTTTCCGACATGATTTTCTATTTTTTTTTATTTTTTCGAACGAGCGTGTTCTTGAATGTTAAAATACCTACTTAGAGTTTTTTCAACTTACAATATAGTATATGTAAATAAAACACCATAAAAATTATATGACCATAATCTAGACTCC
>MU225457.1:889926-932092 GCA_018584345.1 Thuja plicata | reverse complement strand
ACCCCCCCCCCCCCCCCCTTTTTCTCTTTACCCTATTTTTCACATTCAAATGAATAATTTTAACTTACCTTATGATTTTATTACGAAAATTTTGATTACCTTCCATTAACAACTTTGTACTCCTGCACTCTTCCAATATTTTTTCACTTTTATAACCAATCCTCCAATAACTATGATTGGATCTCTATTAAGACTATAATATTTTTCTAAGGCTAGGATCAAATTTCCTAATGCAAAAATAAAACTATGGTAACTTCTTTCAAGCTATAGAATTATTCATTTGCATTGGCTTCCTTCTTAAATGCCTACAAACTGCCTTCTTGAGGTGACAATCTTCAACATGGAAAAACAATGGGCTCCTATCTTGGAGAATTCTATAGCTTACCTTTTAAGTGAGGGTGATATAACAAAGCATCTTTCATATGAAAATTCCTTTGATTTATAGATTGACAACTTCACCTTTGCAAACTACTAGTCTTCCTTGGCTATGATTTATGAATCTTGAGTTGGCTTAGTAATCAAAATTTAATTTTCATTAGAAAATTTTATGGGGGCCTTTTTTGAAGAAGAGAAAGTGTGATATGTGATTCTTATGATGATATGTTACAATATTTTATTGCTAGTTTGGGGCTATTTTTCAGTTGGTTAACAAAATTGAGCTTCTTTTTTTGTATCAACCCTAATGAATAAGTTTGATGCAATTATCCTAAATAAAATTTGAGTGACACTGCCTCTTATCTAAATAATAATAATAATAATTGTCATGAGTGGTGGCCTCTTTTATATGCAACATGATTATCCTCTTTTGTGAGAAGAGGTTAACTTGGTGTGGTTACTTCGCCAACTAATGATTCTTATATGTTATGATTTCTCCTTACAACTGTTAAATCCATGAATCTCTATGGAAGGAATGTTGTTGTCTACTATGATATATGTGTATATGTAAATGCCTTTTCCTTGTGATGCAAGTTTGTATGTAATAGGCATCAAATCCCTTGAATTGGTAGGATAGAGCGTGCCTTTACTCGATGGAAGTTTTTGATCGAGATAACATAAGGCCCAATCATAATCTCTTTCAATGAAAGAAATATTTCATCTCTTTGGGAAATTAACAAAGTATGACAACGATGTGAAATCATCTACTTAATAACACTAAAAAATGTTTGTCCTTATTTATAATTAAACCATATTTTTAATGCCAACAAATTATCTTCCATTTCTAGCATGTGAAAGTGTAATGGTTAATGTATTTTATAATCATAGATTACGTATTTTTTCTCCTTCTTGGTCATATTTGTACACCTTTTCATATATACCGCATTCATCACACCATCTATGATCAAACATTCACTTCATATAAAAAATTTACTATTTCATCATCCTGCATAATTTTTCTAATCATATGTTTCATCTTACATATATGCATCTAATGCTTGAGTTTTTAAAATTTAAATTTAATCAATTCTACTACATTTCACTACCCATTGCATGTTACAAAATTTATGTTTACATAAATTTTTATTAGGTTTTCATATCAAACACATTTAATTCCATTAATTTATCATTCACACATTCAAGTATCCTCTTTGTTTTTGAGAAGCAATTTATAGAAGAACATTCATATTTGATGTATTCAAAGAAGCATAATTTTGTATGCATTCTTCCATGGATGCATCTTATTGTTATAACCATGGACATAGTCATTGACCCAATTTCATTTAGTAATTCTACTGATTAACGTTCCCAACTAAAATTATTTATGCATATCAATACCCTATATAACAAACTAGATATAGATGAGTTCATTGTGTTAGATAGTTGAAGTGTACAATCACATCGATCAAATTAATTTGTAGAAGGAAATATTTTCCTTTGTAAAAATATTTGAACATAGTATTGGACCCAAATAAACACAAATATTGAACAAACCCAATAATGTGTAAATACACAGTACTAGTTTTTAGTTTGAATACATTTCAGTTTTACACTATATATCAAGGTTATCATGCATCTAAGTATAACTGATTTCTTAATTTTACATTTATATTCCTTAAATAATAAGAATTACATATAAAAAAATAGTCATTACTCATTCATTCAAATTAGTTATTGCTTTTGTTTTGCATTATATTGGATAAGCCAAAATTACATTTTCATGGAGCTTATTTTCTTTTACAAACATAAATAGATAACTATGAGCTACCACAAGTATGATTTCTAGAAATAAAGGGTGATCCATTTTTCATCCATAAAGTAAATGACAAGGTGGATTAATACTTTTCTTATCCAAATTGAATAAATTGTATTGGCTTTTCATACCAATAAATACAAAATAAGACTGCTCTTAATAATAAAATAGTAAATACAAATAATGTTTCTACATACTTTTATTTTTAAAAATTAAAGTAATTTATATAACATTTATTTATAGTGAATAAATATTTATATATAGATAGTGTACAAGTTTAATGAGAAAAATATTAAAGTATTATTATTTTTTTAAACATCATCATTAAGGCAAAACTAATAATGGAATTTGATGACTCAAGGAGGAGTGTGAATGTCTGGTGGTGGTGTTTGACTAATACCATGAGCTAGGGCTTCTCCCTATCTCACGCATCTATTCTGTCTACACAGGGGGTGCGTGTTTACAATGTCAGGGGTGGGATTTATTTTGCACATGTGGTGGCTATTGTGCTTGGGGTGGGGTTTCTTTGTTGATTGTGGGGTGTTTGAGGATTACAGTGGCTATGGTTAGAGGAGATCATGGTTTGATGGTTGGGGTTTGGTTTGCGATGGGCCCTATTGTGGTTTGGTTGTTGCACGACAAGGATTTTGATGTCTTCAAGTTTAGTGGTGGCTAGAGGTGATAAGGCTCATAATGGGTCTTCATTGGTATGTATGCATTACAGATAGAGATGTTCTATGTGAGTGAGGGTTCAAAAATGAGGAAATTTAATGGGTTTTTTACCAAAAGCTAGGATCATCTAGTGTTGATCATTTCTCCCAAGTCCTTTTCTGGAGATGTTTCATATTGGATCTGACATGATCTCATTCGCAAGTTTCATGGGATTCATATTCCTTTGTTTTCCTTGGTAGCTTGGATTTGTATATCATGGCAGATTGAAGGAGATATGAAGATTATGCTTGCCACAAACAATTATTTTGTGGTGGTTTTCTCCAATATGGTGGATCAAAATTGGGTTTTTGAAGAAGCCCCAAATTTTTACAATCATGTTGGTCTATTTATTAAAATCTGGCATATGGGTTTCAATTCAGATGAAAAATTTCCTTCCCGGGTTCTTGTTTGGATTTTTTTACCTCTCTGCTCCCCTTGGATTTTTGGAGAGAAGATATTCTTCAAAGAATTTCTGCTCCTCTAGGGAAGCCTACTGGAGTTTCCACACAAACCCTTAATAAGAAGGTGATTTATTTTTCTCATATTTTTGTAGAGATCGATTTAAATAATCCTCTATTGGATTGATTTGGAATTTGTATTGGGTCTTCATCCTCGATTCAATAGCTATATTATGAACATTTTCCCTTCTAGTGTTAGTTATGTCATGAGTATGGTCATCTTCAGTGAAAATATCCTAAAGTTTATAAAAAATATTTCTCTACTAATCCACCTTCATCATCATCATGGGGGCTTCACTTAGTGAACTTGAATCATAGTATGCACGTTCATGGCATACTAAAGAATCCCCCTATTTTCAAAAAAATATTTCCCCAAAATCCATTTTTGTCACCCCCCTCCAATACCCCCCCACATCTATTTTCCTATATAAACCCCCACCCCTCACCCAAAAAAACCCCCTCCTGTTTAGGAAATATATTGCCCATTTTTTGCCTATTTTAAACCCCCACCATGAATCCACATGATATTGTATATTCCCTTTAGTGAAGAACCGATGATCATCATCTCTGCCTTTGGGTAAAGAGGACAAGGGGAAATCTCCCATGAGGGAGGGTGATTCAGGTAAAGATAAGGATGGTTTTGTGCTAGTTAAAACAAGGGCTAAGGGACAAGGTCAAAGGAGGACCTTGAAGGATCGACAGATTGATCACGGCTTTAACGGATTTGAAGTGTTATATACTTTAGCCTTAGAGGAATGGATTCCACCAGCTATCATTTTTGCAGCTAATGGTGTGGGTATGGAGGTTGTATCAGTTCCAAGATCAGGTCATGATCTACATGGAGTGCAAGATCAATAAGTAACTTTGAATGATCCTATGCAAGATGACATTCTTTTGGAAGATTTGGGTAGAGAGGTTTTAGCTTCTAATAAGGGTAAGGGGTCTTTTTAAGGCTTGGGAGTACCACAATGCCTCCATAAGAAAGATCCTTTTGAAAAGTCTTCAAAAGGGCGTAAGATGAACCTAGAAAAGATCAAGATTACTTGAGATCTATATATTGAGTGGTAAAAAAAAGAAGCAGCCAATGTTGGAAATAATGGAATGGTGTGTACTGAGAAGGGAGGGGTGAATCAGTACCCTTAAAACTTTTGTCACTTAACCTTAATCCTTTTAGTAATCAATTTCTTGTATTATTGACCATAACTGTAATTATATCTTTATACATGTAATATAAATTCATAAACATAATTAGCATGTAAAAATTCATAGAAACATTCATGAAATGTATTCATACATGAAACAAGATTAGGTAACGCAAAAAACCCCTATTAAAAGGTAAAAACTGCAGTGGGGATGAAACCCACAAAAAATTCATTATCTGCAAAATGGAAGGGGTCGATTAAGGCTTACAAGTTTGATCACTTCTGATGATCTTACCCTATTAGGAGTAACATTTAGAGACTGGTTAAGATCCACTCTATTAAGAGCTTTACCAACATTGTTTAGTGTGCACTCAGTTAAGAGGTTTACAAAAGGATTGTTAAATCCACCTTCTCAAAGGATTTCTTCTATTTTCTACACTTGTTAGAATGTAGTCAAAAGTATTCATTAACCTAAGTATATGTAATATAGAATTTCTGAATACATATTCATTAAAGTTCACATGTATATTTATCACCTATTATGATTGATCAATACCTTTGTTCTTCTCGGTAACCTTGAATCTGGTTCTTGATAACCGTTTTCATCTTTTGCTATCCTTCTGCATGAAACTCTCAGTCTGATCCATAGATGTGCTCCTCGGATACAATCATCATCACATAATATTTTTCTAATTGATTACACATCTATTTATACATTAGATTGACCTATTTTAGTTTCACGCTTTTCAAAGATAACTCTATGATAAAAGGTTTACAACTTGACCTTGATCTTCTAGTTTGCATGTTTACAATCAATTAGACTGATTAAAACAATTACAATTACATTTCTTGTCCCTCAAGAAATGGTTTTAAATATATTCTTAAAAGATAAATATAAAACTTAGTTGTTTTATCTGACGTGTAAGTCATATCCACATTTCTTGGAATATAACTGTCTCTTGGTAGACTGGTGCTCGGGTTTCTCTTTACTCTGTCTGTCAGTGTAAAATATAACCTTTTCTATCGGGTTCCTCTGTTGTCTTCTCTGTCAGTTTACATTGTAGACTGCTCTGTCAAGTTACTCTTTAGGTTGTGTCGTCGGTTTACCTTGCACCCTGTCTTTCGGTGAAGACTAGTTTCAGTGACCTCTGCAAAACTGTCTTTTGATGAGCATTGTACCAATGGTTCATAACTTGTTTCCTTTTCACACTAATGGAAAAATATTTCATCAATCTCCTCCTTTGACATTAGTAACACAAATTTATATGTGCAAAACTAAAATGTTTAGTATATACACCATGTGTTCATCTTGTCAGTATGAATCCCCCTATATGCATGACGGTATAGTATATGTACATGTATATACACTTGACTTTATACTACTTCCCCCTTTTTTATTATTTCCCCTTGATATCTTATCAATTCCCTTTCTCTCTTTGTCACATATTATTCCCCCCTTTTTTGATAATAAGGACAAAGGAGTAATATTGTACTTACAACTTATCAAAAATACGAGAATGGGAGTTTTGCATGCCTTCCATCATTTTCTCCCACTTCTCCTTAAGATGTTCAAGGGTCATGATCTCCAATGTGATCCTTGCATGCATATCATATATGCTTTCTATCACAAACATTTATGGGGTGGAAATCAATGTGCTTGCCGATGTCATATGTTGTTGCAGTAATTGAAGATTCGGTATGAGTAGAGCTTGAAGCTCAGTCACCTCAATTTTGTTTCTACCTCTAAAATATCTAGTCTCAACCTTTTAGCTTCAATGATATTTTCATAATGAAACTTGATTGCATTGTCAGTGTTTGTTAGACTCTGTGCACTAGCATTTAGATATGCATCTATTTGTGCAATCTTCTCACTATTTTCCTTAGTGATTTCTCTAATGTGCATAACTTTTGAACTAAGGTTATAGCTTCTAAAATGATTTGTTCCAATTCATTTACTAGGTCATACAAATTTAACTTGTTCTTGGCCACTTCTTGGCTGGTTTCTCTGTCAATTTGTATTGGTATTTCTACTCTGCACGTTCTTCTATTGCCTTCTCTGCATCCACATTCTATGAGGTGATAAATTTGTTAAGAACAACTAATTTATCAATGATAGAAGTATTTTGATCAATGTTTGTATCTGGTACAATCTACATAAGTATTTCTTTGGTTATTTTGAGTACCTGTGTATCTTTTGTCTCCTTCTTAAGCTTATCTTGGATAGATTTTGTTTTACAAAGTTCTGCATACTTTGTAAGTGCCTCTAGATCCAATGTCCTCAGATCACAGGCAGGTATTTCAATAATATCATCCAGTGTGACTGGATTTTTATTCTTTTTCTTCTTCTTCTTTGAAAGAGTTTTGGAGGGTGCTGTATGTAGTATCATAGCAATTTCCTTTGCTTGGTCTGATGTGGTTGGTAAAGGCTTTGGAGTATGTGTACCTTTATCCAATTTCTCGGTGTCTACCTATCGATTGGGAATGGACATCTCCACATCTACCTTAGCCTTATCTAAAACATCTCCTTCGGTATTCTTAGGAGTGGCATAACCTTTCTTCTCTTCTTAACCTTTATCTTTATGCTCTCCATCTGTTTCTTTCAGTTCTCCATCTATTACATTTTTCTCTCCATCTAAATTATGTTCATCATTTGTGTTTTTTGGTTCCTCATCACCTTTATCTTTGGGTGTGATTGCATCATGCTACGGTGTTGTATCTCTTATTTCTATCATTATATTAATAGCTTGTATTCATAATGGCATTTGTCTTGGTATATTTACTTGTGCAACATTGTCTGTTGTGTCATGTTCCTCGGGATGCTCAGAGGTAACAGTGATATCCTCATCTGACTTTACCTCATCGACAGGATCTTTGGTGATATCCATTATTGTCACATCTTGGGTTGTGACATCAATTGTGTCTCCTAAAGGCTGCAAGATCTAAGGTATATCATCCATTGTTTTACTAGCTTCTATGTGCAATTCAACTGAAGTGACATCCTCTGCATCATTTATTACAATGTGCTATGGGCTCGGTGCAACCTAATTTTCTTCATTGTGAGGCTTTTCGGTGAGTGCTAATACTCTCTCGGGGCTTGTATCCTTCTTAGGTATATAGAGTATTTTCCTCCAAGAATCCTCTCTTTCCTTGTAAATCTCAATGAAGTTTCCCTTTAGCACCTTGTAAGCTCTAAATTTTTTTGATAACTTCTTTGAATGTAATTTCATCATTTCATCAATCTCTTCCATTTTTGACTCGGGTGGCATAACAGAAACTAGGGATCTTTTCCTTACCTATTTTTCAAAATTTAATGCAAATGTCCACTGTGATGATAAGTTGTCATAAATTTCTTGTGGCATCATTTTATCAAATTGTACTAGTACATATTTGAATGTGATCATTGCTTGAATGATTGCATCTTCAATCTTTTAGTGATCATCGGGTGATAAGGTTATGCATTGTCTAACCTTAGGATGTGATATGTCACCTTTGTTAGCAATTAATGCTGCAATTTCATCAATTGTCTTTGCAACTTTATTCTTTGCAGGTGGGGTTGTTTGTTCACTTTCATCTTGTTCAGTGTCCTCTATATCTTCCTTTGTTTGGATTAGGATTTTCCTTCTCTTAGGTTCTGAAGTTTTTCTGGTTTGAGGCTTCCTTTTGTAAGTCCTCACCTATCCTTTCTTGACCAGTGGTGAGTCTTCTTTTGCAGTTTGACTCATTTTTTGTGATGCAACAATAGTTCTTGGCTTCTTTGGGGGTGGTGCATCAGACTCTGTTGATTCAGAGTCACTCACTTGTTCAACTTCACCGATGGGTGACTATCCCTCGGTGGCTTCTAGTGTTTATGTTTCTTCTTCATTGACTGATAAATTCTTCTCAAGTGTTTTGACCATTTTGGTTTTCTTTCTGTCGATCTTCTTTACAACTAGGCCATTCTTTATTCTTTCCTTAGCCTCTTCATAGGTTCCAAACCTTGGTAGTGACTTTTCCAATGGTTCATTCAACAATGCTTCAATGGAATTGGTGGCTTGATCTATGTTGATCTCATAGTCAAGTGGGGCTAGCCATGTTGTCCTCGGTATAGCTAGTTTGATAAATGTGGTATCGGTGTCCACCATAAAACAAATTTTAGTTTTATATTTTTCTACCAGTTGTTCTGGTATCCTCATCTTTTTCTGCATTATGTCCTTAAATCTAGTGAAATATTTATCCATGACTATTGTGAAGTTTTCACATAGTGACTTAATGAATTCACATATTTTTATTGTCACTGGTCAAGTAGTATCCCAGTTGACATTACCGATAGATGGGAAAAAGTATTGAAAGTAGAAAATATGCACATTAGGATTGATCCTAACTTACATGAATTGGAATTTGCAGACCTGATTGCCCTCATGTTTTGATATATCTGCTTTAGTAGAAGCTTAGATAGATCCAACTACAATCCCTTCTTCACAATCTTGTGTGCAATGTCTACTGCTTCGGATGCAATACTATTCATCATGCTGGCTTGGAATATTTTGTATCCTAGTACACGTGTACCAAATTTCATTTCTAGATCTTTGATGGAGTTTACCTTCAATCCTCTACCATCCCATTATGCATCTGTCATCTTCTCAATCTCAGTACGAGAAGGGTGTTTAAGTGCCTTGGCCTTGTTGGTTATAGGAAAACCAATCACTGTGTGTATCACATCCCTGGTGATCTATTTTGGCTCAGCCAACTACATCTTTTAGTCATGCACTCCGCTCAACACTATCCTGATCCATTCAGTCTTAAACTCCTTTGGGAACATTAGGGTGCATGTCAGCCCTTTGACCTCAATGTGTTTATGTTCATCTTTGAGGGTTCCATATGTGCAAAGCTTCTTGTAATATTTCTTGACCTCAAGATCTCCTATCTCGACGATCTTACAATGTATGTATGCCTTGACATCCTCTACGAGAATAGCCCTAGGAGGAATGTTGGAGAATGCACTAGCATCATCAGGTTGTGAGGAAACCTCTAGATAGAACTTGTAATGTGGCTCCTCATAGGTGGTGTTCTTTATTAGGTTAACCTTATTTTCCTTGGCGATCTTGATCTTGGTTACATGGGATGTGGTTGCCATGATTTCTTAAAATTAGGACTTTTCCCATTAAAAAAAATAGTGAGCTCGGTGATGTTACTTACTTAACCTTCAGTATGCTGCTGTGATTTTTTTTGAATGTTGTGAATCTGCTTGTAAGTCACTTCTGCAATCTGGTCACTCTATGCTCTACTTCGCTCTACTTCTTCAGTCTAAATTTCTAGTGAATGAAATGAAGTCTTTTCCTTCCTTTTGTAGACAGTGCCCTAAGTGGTGCATTTAATGCTTTACCCACTTGTCGGGTGTCGAAGATGGAGTCCCTCAAGGAACACACCAACTTCATTTTTGGTGAGAATGCGATGCTCGGGGCAAGAGTCAACTCATTTGACTTTTCACATGTTCACCAATGGATCTCGATATATGACAAAGACAACATTGTCTTTTTACATGATTACTGATGGTGCTCAGTTTATAATGGAATCTTAGCTTTTGTATGTTAATCGATGACTCTTGGTAAGCATTGACAACTTATCTTTGTATGTACACCGATGATTTTTGGTATGCATTGACCGACATGATTGAGTTCACAAATTCATAACAAGTAAATACCATAGTGCATATTTAATCATGCTAGTTTGGCATTTCATCAATGTATAATGGAACTGATGTAAAATATAACTTGGTATAATGTAGTTCCATACTTACTTGTTCTTCTTAGGTGGGGGTGGTGATGTCACTAGATCCATTGGATAAGGCATCACCAATTGTATTTCTCGGTCTAGCATCATCAGTGTTTGTAGCTTTCCTCCACATTTTGTTTCTCATCTTTCTGATATCTTCAATGGTATTTCCATTGGGAAAAGTGCTTGTCTCTGTCACTTGGTCTCTGTAGTCCTTGCTTAGATGACTAACCCTATAAAAGTATAAGCATTCCATTTCGGGGTTAGTCTAGCTTCTGGACCTTCTTATCCATTTTCTCATGCATTTTGCAGCTATGTGACCAAATCTACCACATGTTGTGCAGGTTGCCCATGTATTGTAATGTCAAACATATGATTTACTGATTCTTTTCGGTTGATGAGCATTTTCTTGTTATTTTGGCTTCCATGATTTCTTTTTCTTCTTCCTGCATTCAAGAGATGTGGGCCCATGCATTTTGCAAGAAGGACAATATTTTTCCTTGTAGGTTTCCTTCTTTGGTTGTTTCACCTTAGATTTACATTCATATACTTTATGTCCTTTCTTGTTACAATTATAGCAATTTCCTATGAATGTAAATGTGGATTTAGGAATACCTTTCATTTTGCTCCTGCAAACATTTTGTGTGGCCTGGTTTTCCACAGTGATTGCATGACTGCTTCCTTGGTCTTGTATTCATGTAGACATCATTTTTATCAGCTTGGTATGGTTATTCTCCATGCTCAGTATACCCTAGTCTGGTATTGTTATTGACTCTTCGTTGTCCATCCAGAAAATCATCCATCCTTTTTGTACTTTCTTCAGCTCTCTTAATCATATCATTGTGTTGTTGTTGGATTCTTACTTCATGCTTTAGTTTTTCATTTTCTTCTCTTAACTCACCAATAGATTTTATTTTTTCAATGAGTTTTATGTTTACGCGGCTTTCCTCCCGACTCATAAAAATAATCTTATTGGTGATCTCATGATGATGTTCAGTAAGTCTTTTTATTTCTGACTCTCTCTCTTGTAGCTTTTTAGTGATCTTCCTCTTGTCATCAATAAATAATATTCTTTCTTGCTCATCTTGTCTAGCATTATTCATAACATCAATCATCCTTACCATCGATGTCTCTTGACCAATTTTCAGTATCTTTACTTGCTCTTTAAGATGTTGATTGCTTTAATTTAGACTTGCGATGCTTCCTTCAGATGTGTCTGATGTATTGCTAGATGTAGATCCTGATGACTCAAACAAAACAGGTATCCCTTCTTGATGATAGTCTATTTCATTATAGTGAGATGCCATAACCTTTATTTTATCCAGTAGTTCTCTCATCTTTATTCTTTCTGCTTTGTATTGCTCGTAGAAGATATGTATCTCTAACTTCTGATTCTCAATACTTTTGTCTAGCTTATACCTTTCCATTATATAATATTTTCTCTCAAGTATTAAAACTTTTCCAAATAAGAGATCTAGCTATGATACCAATTGTTGGAAATAATAGAATGATGTTTTCTGAGAGGGAAGGAGTGAATCAGTACCCTTAAAACTTGTATCACTTAACCTTAATCCTTTTAGTAATCAATTGCTTGTATTACCGGACATAACCGTTATTCTATCTTTAAGCGTGTAACATCAATTCATAAACATAATTAGCATGTAAAAATTCATAGAAAATTCATGAAATGTATTCACACATGACACAAGATTTGGTAATGCAGAAAACCCATGTTAGAAGGTAAAAATTGCAGTGGGGATGAAACCCACAAAAACTTCACTATTTGTAGAATGGAAGGGGCCGATTAAGGCTTACACATTTGATCACTTCTGATGATCTTACCCTGTTAGGAGTAACATGTAGAGACTAGTTAAGGTCTACTATGTTAAGAGCTTTAGAAACACTGTTTATTGTGCACTCAGTTAAGAGGTTTATAAAAGGATTGTTAAATCCACCTTCTCAAAGGATTTCTTCTATTTTCTACACTTGTTAGAATGTAGTAAAAAATATTCATTAACGTGAGTATATGCAATATAGAATTTATGTATACAGGTTCATTAAAGTTCACATGTATATTTATCACCTATTGTGATTGATCAATACCTTTGTTCTACTCGGTAGCCTTGAATTTGGTTCTTGATAACCGTTTTCATCTTTTTCTATCCTTCTATATGAAACTCTCAGTCTGATCCATAGATGTCCTCCTCAGCTACAATCATCATCACATAATATTTTCTAATTGATTACACATCTATTTATACATTAGATTGACCTATTTTAGTTTCACTCTTTTCAAAGATAACTCTATGATCAAAGGTTTACAACTTGACCTTGATCTTCTAGTTTGCATGTTTACAATCAGTTAGATTGATTACAACACTTACAATTACATTGCTTGTCCCTCAAGAAATGGTTTTAAAGATATTATTTAAAGCTATATATAAAACTTAGTTGTTTTATCTGACGTGTAAGTCAGATCCACATTTCTTGGAATATAAGTGTCTCTCGGTAGACTGGTGCTCAGGTTGCTCTTTAGTCTATTTGTCGGTGTATACTATAACCTTGTTTGTCAGGTTCCTCTGTTGTCTACTCTTTCGGTTTACATTGTAGACTGCTTTGTTGGGTTACTCTCTAGGTCGTGTCATTGGTTTACCTTGTACCCTATCTTTCGGTGAACACTAGTCTCGATGACCTTTGCAAAACTATTGTGTCAGGTTGAACTCCAAAACTATCTTTCGATGAGAATTGTATCGACGGGTCATAACTTGTTTCCTTTGCATACTAATGGAAAGATATGTCATCAGCCAAGAGGAAGAATAGGACCATTATTGAAATGGAAAGGAGTTTGTTGAAAGAAAAGAGACTCCCAAATTAATATTGGGGAGAGGCTATAGCAACAACTATATATTTGATAAATAGAAGTCCAGCATGTTAGGAATAAGGTGTCTCAACCTTGGATAATTCCTATTCTTATTATTTGTTTTGTAAAATGTATTTCTTGCAAATAATGTTGATGTGTTGGCATCTTGAAGTGTGTGTAAGGAGATCATGGCTAAAACGGTTATGACGGATTCCTATGACACGTAAGAGCTATGTCAGGAAGATTCAATGATAGGTGAAGACATGTGGCAACTAATAAATGTGAGTAGTGTACACTCTTCCCTAATTTTGGGTTTCCTATTTTCTCAGAGAATGGTAAAACCCTAATACGGTTATCTTTGGGAGTAGCCCTAAAAAGTGAAGCGCGTGATATAAGCATTTTTTAGGGTTGCAAAGAGGCGTGATGCGAGTGTATTGTTGGAACATTTTATGCTGCCGTGATTTGTCTTCAAGGGTTTTTTGAAATCTTCTGAAAGAACTTGCATTGCAAGTGTATTGTAAGCTGTAATAGTTTTGATCAATACATTGTGCAGGTTTTGGAGTACTGGGGTTTTTTTCGAAAGGTTTCCCCAGGGTATATCATTGTGTCATTCTCTATTTTTTTTTATGCATGGTATGTGGTTGCAATATCTTTGTTAAATTAGTTAACAAATCTGAAATTGTAAGGATTTAAAAGAATTTGCACAATACTTTCCTATAGAGATTAGCGTAGGAAGCTGTTTCCGCACCTGAGTTTCCTTACATAGCAAAGGCAGTTTGTGAAAAGATTCCTCTTGAGGCATGGACAAAACACAAATGGAAGGTTGAACACTTCAGAGGGTTTAGCTTTGTAGCATATATACATATGCAAAAGGAGAAAAGGAAAAACTTGGATGCCATAAGGGTGGGAAGTGCATATTCACCACTATAGTCCTGAATCAAATGCATATAGGTTGCATAACTTAGCCACTAAGAAAATCATCACAACTAGAAATGTTGAGTTCATTGATAATGAGTCATGTGATGGCTTGGTGAAGACATCTTCAATAAATTCAAGTAAAGTGTCCATTATTGATGAAGATGGTGAGTATGATGATTAACAAGATGACAACAATAGATAGAAAGGGCTCCTTCCAGCTCTTGATAGAAATAGGTAGAAAGGAAAGTGTTGGTGCTCAAATAAATAGATTAGATTTCCTATGAACTTGCCAATCCAATTTTTGGAAACCCAATTGATTTGGCCAACTAACAAGTCACAACTAAGGCAAGGTTGGAACTTCTGCAATTCTGGATCTGCAAAACCAAGGTTGGTATGCCTATACCTTAAACTTATCCTTCAACTCTTTAGGATTTTTATAGCAGATGAGAAACACTTCAAACTCCTTTTGCAAGTATGGAAAGGCACTTAAAAGAAATAAAAAAGTAATCAATACAACATAAAACTACAAAAACTAAATGCTTTGTGAGATTTGAAAGAATTCTTTATAGGAATGTATAAATAAATGGATGCTAGGATATCTCAAAAACTCAAAATGTTAAACCAAATGACTATATCCAATAATAAATTAGATCAGTTCCTATATCAACTTGGGTAGATAGAGTCAATCAAAATTCAATCCTATGTACAACTTTACAAGGCAGTATTAATACTATCAACTATTTGAATGCTTTTGATGCAGAGAAGATTAAGTCTATTTATATCTTTGTTAGTTCAAATGAATTTAACTCCTATGGTTTGGAGACCAGTTGAACAAGAATCCGGAAACATTAATTTCTCACAAACTCCTTGATGATCAAACAATGATATAAGACATATAATATCTCTACACAAGCATATCTAAAATAGCAATTGAAATTCCTTCAATAATTGCAAAGTACTAATTGAAATGGATTGAACCCTTTTTCCATAAGTGATACAAAAACACTTATATTTATTGATTTTGAGAAAATAGTACATTGAGTCCATGTTGTAGTTGTGATCAAAACTAGAACAAATAATAATGTATATGTTATTGTCCTCTTTCACATGGTCTTCGAATCCCTATTTGCATAAAGTCCAAGGAATGCATACAAGCTTTAGACCGATGTGTCTCTTGAAAACTAAAATCTAATCTAAGATCAACAACTGAACATTAATTACAATAAAGAAATGATTAATCATCCTTGTTAATAATATTTTGTCGACCAATTAGGTTTCAACTATAATTTCTTTATAAATTCATATTGATTCATCTTCAGATTATCAAATAGTGATAATGCATTATCACAATACTTCGACCAAATGTATTCATCAGGTATCTTTTCTTCTGATAATGGATATCATCTCTGGCATGTCGAATATCATCTTTATTGAAAATAGGCATGTCGACATCATCGACTATCTTCCGGTGTCCTTCCTCTTTATAAGAATCCTCCAAGAATGTTTTTATGTGGTAATCATCATGTATTTCATCATGGTCGCATTACTCTATCAGCAGATAGTTTCATGTTTCGCCACCTTTTGAAAACCCTACACAATGATGTCGACGTATCAAATAATAGACCAAACCCTAAGGGATATAAAGCTGATATTAAAATACAAAATGACAAAAGGAAATATCAGTCATCACTGCCACTCAAGCACTCTGTCTTTTTACTATTGAGGACACGTGTCAAGATCACGTAATTCCTTGAAGAGTAAAAATCATGCATCTCCACTTTAAGGCATTACAATTTTCGTTGATATCCATCAAATTTAATCAGATTTTAACAATATTCCCTTTTCTTTATTGTTGAGAATTTAGTGGGTCTGGGACACATGTCGTTCAGGCGCAATGCCTTAATGGTTAGATGTTGATCACTTTTTCTTTAAGTCTTTACGTTGTCTGTTAGATCAATATGATCTTGATCAGTCTTTACTTCTTTCCTTCTTTTCTCAGCCTAGTCTACCATGGAGACGTGTCATCCAATCGCGCCCTCGTGCTAGATAAAACCCTACACCTTTTCATTTCGAGTGAATGCTAGCTATGGATGAGATCAAATTTGAACCATAGATCTTTCCTCCTACATCGCTCATATTTTTAGTGAGGCCAGGACACATGGTGGCATGGCATGATGCCTTAATGGATAGATAACGTGCATCTTGTCTTTAAGGCATTATGAAAATTATAGATCTATTTGGATCCTGCCTGATATTTAACCATTGATGAACCCACATCTTGGATTTAAAACCTGGTCATCTTTATTTCCCCGTTAAGTCATCATCATCGATTTCACCCATGTGCTAAAAGACCAAAACCTTAGTTGCTCGCACTTTAACCAACTACAGAGATAAAAGGGTATCCTTATCATTTTGATTGACCGATCAGTTTCTACCAGCTAGATCCTTGTCACCTTGCCATCATACTTCTGCGGGCCCGGGACATGCGTCACAATCTCACAATGCCTTGAAGACTAAAAATCATGCATCTAGGCTTTAAGGCATCACACCAACCATAGATCCTGTCTTAATGTTAACCGTTGAAAGATTTTTAATGTAAAGAAACGTGTATCCCTGTCAAATTTCCCAATGAACCAAATGATTCCACCTATATCCTTGTCATCTTTTCCTTATACATCGATGGGCGTAGGACACATGTCACTTAGGTGTGATGCCTTAATAGATGGATAACATGCATCTTGTCAACCGTTGGATGGATATTTACTTGCTCGATGTTTAAGTAACTTTGACCTTAGTCAAGCCAGATCTAAATGGACACCTATTGGCATCAAGTAACGCCTTAATGGGTAAAGTTCATTCATCTCCCGATCAAGGGAATACGCCAACCCTTGATGTATACTGAGGTTTAATCATCTAATGGATATGCGTAAAAGTATAAAATAAATAAAAAGGCCATGAAAAGACAAGCAACAACTATATTTATGAATTTAAATATGAATATGCAGGCCGAAAAACATAAGAATAATATGATATATGAAATACAAATAGTCATAAAAGATAATTAAAATCATAGATGAACACATAGAAAATGAAAGCATAAACACAATAATGAATACAAATGATACTTCCCTAAATCATTTTCATGTGCAAATTTGATCTACAAATTTGGGTTCCACCAGTGGCTTTTTTTAGGGATGTGTGTTCATACTTGGACACAACAAGATCCTAGTTTTCTCTGGAAAAGAAGACCAAAATAGAAATAAAAGATTAACATCAAATAAAATGAAATAAAACTTAATGAAAATGTAGAGTTAGAAACATAACCTGTTTTAAAATAAGAATGGTTTTAAATACTGAGAATGAGTTGGGAATTCCTGAACATGACCTTCTATGTCTTGTAACAAATAGCTCTTTTCTCCTGCATTATCAAAAATTATGTAAGGTCCCTGCCACAAAGCTTCAAATTTACCATGCTTCCCTTTATCTTGATCTTTGGAATTCCACTTCAACACCCAATCTCCCTTCTGAAAGTTCCTTTCCTTAGTTCTATTATCATGTAAATTTTTCACTTTCATCTGCTTCTTCATATTCTAAATTTGTGCATTTCTTCTGACTTCATCCAATTCTATAAGCTGATCCATCCTATCCTCCATGATTTTCATGTCTTCTAGTTGTTCCCTTTTGACAAATTTATATACAGGGAGAAGATTTTTCAATGGTAACCTAGCATGTTTTCCATAGACCAATTCTTAATGAGAAAACCCAGTAGAATTTTTGACAATTATCCCATCTGCCCAAAGTGCCAGAGGTAATTTGGAGTCCCATGCTCTTTTTTTATTGCTCAACATTCTCTTTATGATTTTTAGTATATTCTTATTACTTGATTCTGCCTAGCCATTTCCTTGTGGATGGTAAGGGGAAGAGTATGAAAAATTAATACTATAAGTACTACAAAAATTGGAGAACTCCTTGGATCTAAAGTACATGCCATTATCACAAACAATCTTGCAAGGAACACCAAACCTTGTTAGTATATTTTCTGTTAATAATTTTATTACTACCTTGTTTGTAGCTTGTCTAGAGGGTATGACTTCAACCCACTTAGTAAAGTAATTTCTTGCAACTAGAATCCATTTGTGTTGTCCACTGGAAGTATCAACAATTTCACGAATGAAATCTATCCCCCACATTTGGAATGGCTCTTCAGTTGACAAAGTTATGAGGGGTAGTGCACCATCATATTTTAATTTCCTTGAGAAATTTTGACAAGCTTCACATTTTCTAACATATATATAACTATCCTTAAAAATATATGGCTAATAATAACTAGTATGTAGTATCTTATGGCCAGTAGTTCTTGCTGAGAAGTGACCACCACATACTCCATCATGTAACTCCTTTAATACTGAATTTCCTTGGCACATATTTAGACAAAATAAAAGGATACCTTCTCTATTCTTCCAATATAAGTCACCTTGTATCAAAACATACCTAGATGCTTGTAACTTTATTGTCCTCTTTTTATTATCATTTAAACCTTCTTGGAATTTCATGTGCTTAAGGAAATATACTATATCAGTATACCAAGGACAATTTTTAATACTTACAACTAATTTATCAGTGCTCACCTGATTTATTTGAACTGCCTCAAGACTTTATTCAGACATAAGTTTAGCAACACCCTGTCCTCTGACCAACTTTTTTATTTGGATCTCCATGTCAAAATCCTGGATTTGATTTACCCATCTGCATCTCCTGCCTGTGACCTCTGACTGCTTAAATATATCTTTAATTTATGCATTTGGCACATAAGATATCACTTTAGCTCCCCCCAAGTATGGTCTAAAATATTTCACTGCTTTGACTGGGGCATAAGATTTCTTCTCATTTATATCATAATTTAATTCTTCTACTTGAAGAGTTTTACCAAAAAATGCTATTGGCTGCTCATATTCCTCATTATTCTTTTGTAACATAACTACAACAATAGTATGATATGATACAAAAGAAAATAACTGAAAAGGTTTTGAAAAATCAAATGTCTTAAGGACTAGAGCCTCCTTGATTTCTTTCTTAATATTAGAAAATGCCTCTAGGGTTTCATTCCCCCATTTAATTTCTGCACCTTTCTTAAGCATCTTTGTAATAGGCTTAATGATCTCTGAAAAGTTTTGGATAAACCTTCTTACAAAATTTATTTGTCCAAAAAAGGATTGGATTACTTTAACATTCTTGGGGATCTGGATTTTATCTATGGCTGCAATCCATTCAGGGTCTATTCTTACACCATCCTTTGATACAATGTTCCCAAGTAGCTTCCCCTTAGTTACTCCAAAATGGCACTTTTTTTGGGTTTAGATATATCCCATATTCCAAAGCTCTTTTAAATATCTGCTCCAAATGATTACAATGCTTTTCTGCCCTTTTTCAATATGCAATCAGATTATCCTAATATACTTCTATGATGAGATCAATTAGACCATCAAAAGCCACATCCATTGCTCTTTGTAAACTTTCTCCTGCACTAGTTAGCCCAAAGGGCATCCTTGCACAAACATAATTCCCCCAAGGAGTGGTAAAGACTGTCTTGTATTGCTCAAACTCTTTGACCTTCACTTCATTGTATCCTGAAAATCCATCCATCATAGACAATAATTCATTACCAATAACCTTTTGTAAAAGGGCTTCCATATTAGGAAATGGATAGTTATCTTTCAAGGATGATATATTTAAGTTTCTAAAATCAATACACAACCTTATATATCCATTCTTCTTTCTAACTGGGACCAAGTTTGATACCCATGTAGAATGTCTTATAGGCATTATTATTCCTGCATCCCTTAATTTCACAAGCTCTTCTCTCATTTTAGGAGCTAGCATTGGATTTATAGGACGTTTTCTTTGTCTAAAAGGTTTTTCATCAGGCTTTAGATGGATTTCACGCTGAAATAAATCTTCTCAGTAAGATTTAAGATAATCATATGACCATGCAAAGATGTGCCTATATTTTCTTAAAAAAGTTATCAAATCAGCTTTGATCTTAGGGGTGAGTCTCTTGCCTATGTATACTTCCTTAGGAGTGTGATCATTTCCTAAGTTAAATTTTTCAACTTCTTCACACTTATTATTTGTCTTACCCATTTTAAAATTTTCTTGCTCATCAAAAACTCCTTCAAGTGCAACAAACCTTTGGGAATCTTGTTTGTCTTTAATTGGAAAACTTTGTTTCCAAACAAGGTCTCTTTGCCATCTTGATCTTCTACATATCCATTCCAATCTATGTATTGATCCTCATATTTATCTTCATTCACTAGAAATCTGAGAAGATCTCTTCCATCTTCAAATATTTGCCAATTCTACACATTGTCAAGAAATGATGGTCTATTTTTCATCTCAATCTGCACAATCTCATCAAAAGGAACATGAATATGTTTGATGGCTACATTAGCCAACAAGTCTGTAAGGATATTTTCTGATCTTTCTATCCATTTTATTGAAAATGCCTTAAAACATTCGATTAAATCCCATACCAAGTTCATGTATTGCTTTAATCTAGGATTTTTGGTAATGAATTTAATTTTGACTTGAGAAACAATTAAATCAGAGTCACCATGAACTGAAATCATGTTAATACCATATGATTTTGCAATATTTAAACCAAGGATTAGTCCTTCATACTCTGAGATATTATTAGTACATTCAAAATTTAGTAAAAAAGAGAACTTTAAAATCTTGCCACATGGGGATACTTTGTAAAAGTGATCCCAGCACCATTACCTTCCTTACTACATGCTCCATCAAAATTCATTTTCCAAAGTTCCTCCTGACTTTCCTGCAAATACACTCCAATGGGGCTATTAATTTTTAGTGCTAGTTTAGTAATACTCACCTGAAAATTATACATGTCCGAATGGCAAAATTTTATTTTTTCCATCCCAATGTCTTCATCGATGATATATGGAGATCTTGTGATGTAATGACAAGTCTTTCTCACAACCATATATTCTCCTAGGGTCTTCTATAAGCCACTTCTCTAGCCTATTAGGGTCCCTCACAAACCCTAATTCACAAGTATTCTATTCTCAATCCTTCACCTATTCAATTTTCCCACACCAATGATGAAATTGTTAGGAATAAGGTGTCTCAACCTTGGATAATTTCTATTCTTATTATTTGTTTTGTAAAATGTATTTCTTGCAAATAATGTTGATGTGTCAGCATCTTGAATTGTGTGTAAGGAGATCATGGCTAAAATGGTTATGACAGATTCCTATGACACGTAAGAGCTATGTCAGGAAGATTCAATGACAGGTGAAGACATGTGGCAACTGATAAATTTGAGTACTATACACTCTTCCCCAATCGTGGGGTTCAGAGAATGGTAAAAACCCTAATACGGTTATCTTTTGGAGTAGCCCTAAAAGTGAAGCGCATGATATAAGAGTTTGTTAGGGTTGCGAAGAGATGTGATGCGAGTGTATTGTTGGAACATTTTATGCTGCCATGATTTGTCTTCAAGGGTTTTGAAATCTTCTGAAAGAACTTGCATTGCAAGTGTATTGTAAGCTGTAATAGTTTTGATCAATACATTGTGCAGGTTTTGGAGTGCTGGGGTTTTTTACCRAAAGGTTTTCCCCAGGGTATATCATTGTGTCATTCTCTATTTTCTGTATGCATGGTATGTGGTTGCAATATCTTTGTTAAAGTAGTTAACGAATCTGTAATTGTAAGGATTTAAAAGAATTTGCACATTACTTTCCTTTAGAGATTAGCGTAGGAAGCTGTTTCCGCACCTAAGTTTCCTTACAGAAATCAACTCAACTATCAACATACCCCATAGATGTATTCTTACATCTTCCACACTAAGTGATCCAATAGGATCATGACCAAACACCAATGGAGATGAAGGTTTATAACAAGGAAATTGAATCCAATATAATTCCTAATAACATAGATTGCAATGAAACCCTTATTGATTCCAAGAACTTGCTTCAAACTAGTCAAAACAGGGCTACAAGGAATTAGGCCTAATTAGACACCTTTTTGCACATAACTTCAAATATTTATCAACAAGGTGGAAAACTATGTTCAGATCCCAACTCCCTTTTGGAAGATCTTTAAGATCTATTAGGTTTTACTTCCCCAAACTATCCGTACAGTGGGTTTCTATAAACAAGCCTAAAATCAAGGGTTTCCCAAATTATAGAGAACAACCATAAGGGTTTGTTCTTTAACCATGAAGAACTCCTCACCAAAACTTATCTATGTGCATGGATCTTCTTCATGCACATATCCTCCTCCCCACATGCTCTGATTGAAGAAACTAATGCATTCAATCTCTCTTAATGCTTCCACAACTTACTGTAATCCCTAGCCATGCATCTCTGGCTCACCTAGGGCATCACTGAAAAAATGGCCATCTTGCTTTCTAGGGCCCAAGATCTTGCACCAATATTGTAAAAGGTTTCATCTTCCAAATCCCAAGGAACTGGACAAAAACCATAGTGGGAAAAGGAGTTATGACTCCATTATTAAAATCTATCTGGATCAGACCAACAACACTGAAAAAAAAATAATTTACAAAATGCAGAAGAAAGAAACTAAACAACTATATAATTACACAAAGAGTAAGAAAACTTCAACAACTACATCATCCAATGGTTACAGTACCACATTCAATCTATTAAACACTTTAAAACCATGAAAATCTTTAACTGTCAAGAGAATTTACTCACAAACTGTACCAGTCTATTAATGAACTTTTCCAATACTATAACCATTCTTGAAAATGCACTTGAGCAAGAAATGTTGTGAATGACAACATTGGCAATTCTGCAAAGTTGTCAACAACTTTTGCATTCTTGCACTCCAACTTGATCAACTCACTCTAAAACTTAACCAAATGCATACTTAGGCTTACTAAGCCATGAAATATTTATCCTACCCCTTTCTTTCTCAATTTTATCTTCTAAGATGCACAAATGCAATAATTCCACAACATTTGTAACACTTTTCAACTTTTCCACATTAGGACACAACTAACACTTAAGGACTCCAAATGACATAGTTAGACCTCCTAACCAAAAAGAAACACTCTAGGACCAACTATTCCTCTTATTTCATTAGTGTCTTGGCTAAGACTACTAAAATCCAAAACTTAACTAGGAACCCTAAGTACAAGATAACCTTACCTAGGTGCTCCTGCACCATACTCCCCCACAAAGGAAAGTCATGTCACTCCTATGGACAAGATATCATCTGCAATGCCCAAATTCTTTAAGTTTGTAGCTGTTATCTTTCTTGAAAGATATGGAATTCTCCTTTCCATCATACACTACACCCCTATCATATTTCCAAGGCCTTCCAAATAGCACATGGAATGCATCCATAGGCAACACATCACAAAGAAATCTGTCCTTATACCCTGCAATAGAAAAATCCACCCAAGTTTGCTCATTCACCAATACACTCTGCCCTTTGTTCAACCATGTCACTTTGTATGCATTGACATGAGGTATATTTACCAATTTCATTTTGTTTACTGCTTCCTCTAATATGATATTGTCTATGGATCCTAAATCTACGATCAATTTGCAAACTTTACCAAGGATTTTACATCTCACTCTAAAAAATTCTCTCTTATGCTTGGGTTCATCCTTGTCTGGCTTCCTAATCAAAACTCTTCTTAACGTTAGGTTTTCTCCCATCTCTAACTCAATGTGATCAACCTCTAGTGTCTTGACACTTGTTGTGTCTTCACGATCATATGCAATCCTTTTGTCATTGTTTGATGAAGTAGTCTTATTAGGATATTTATAGGTCGGGTGACCCAATTAGCCACAATTATAACATTTCATACTTGCAAAGTATGATTTTCTTCTACCTGAATTTATTCCTCTAATAGAGCCTCCTTGAGTACCTCTACCTATGGTATAACCCCCTCTTGAAGTAGGTTCACTACCATTCTTTGTCAACTTGGACTCTCCCTGGTTTCTTTGTTCATTACCTCTACCTTGATAACAACCTCTATAACCCCTTGGTCTCTTCCTCTGCCTCTACCTCTGACATTAGAGTCTCCTTCCTTCTTTTTCCTTTCTCCCACCTTAAGAGCTAATTGGTGGAACTTATGAGCATTGGTTGGATCTCAGATGTTCCATTTTAGACCACCCAAGTATCTTGCTACCTTGATAGGTTCATCTTCTTGATAGGTTTATCTATAGCTCCATCAATAACTTCTTGTACTTTTACTCTCATTTCATCTAGGGATTCTTCAAGGAGTCTATGTTTCTCCTTTTGTGCAATCATATCTTTAGCTAACTCTACATTAGTCACCATATTGATTCACCAGTATATAGAGACATACACCACCTCCCAAATCTTTAACTTGCTCTAATACCAATCTGATGTAATGACAAGTATTTCTCACAACCCTATCTTTTCCTAGGGTCTTCTATAGGAAAATTCTCTAGCCTATCAAGGTCCCTCACAAACCCTAATTCACAAGGATTCTATTCTCAATCCTTCACCTATTCAACTTGTCCACACCAATGATGAAATCAACTCAACTGTCAACATACCCCATGGATGTCTTCTTGCATCTTCCACACTAAGTGGTCCAATAGGATCATGACCAACTACCAATGGAGAGGAATGTTTATAAAAATTAAATTGAATCTAATACAATGCCTAATAACATAGATTTCAATGAAACCCGAATCTATTCAAAGAACTTGCTTCAAACTAGTCATAATAGGGCTACAAGGAATTAGGCCTAATTAGAAACCTTTTTGCACATAACTTCAAAAATTGCTCAACAAGGTGGAAAAATAGGTTCAAATATTGACACCCTTTTGGAATACCTTTAAGATTTATTAGGTTTTACTTCTCCAAACTATTCGTACAATGGGTTTCTATAAACAAATGTAAAATCAAGGGTTTCCCAAATTACAGAGAACAACCATAAGGGTCTATTCCTTCACCACAAAGAAATCCTCACCAAAACTTCTCCTTGTGCATGGAGATTCTTCATACACATATCATCCTCCTCACATGATCTAATTGAAGCAACCAATGCATTAAGTCTCTCTTAATGCTTCTCCAACTCACTGTTATCCCTAGCCATGCATCTCTGGCTCGCCTAGGGCATCACTGCAAAAATGGCCATCCTACTTTACAGGGCCCAAGATATTTCAAAAATAATGTCAAAGGAGTCATCTTCCAAATCCCAAGGAACTAGACAAAATCCATGGTGGGAAAAGGAGTTATGACTCCATTATTAAAATCTATCTCCAGATAAGACCAACAACAACACTGAACACAAAATAATTGACAAAATGCAGAAGAATAGAACTAAACAACTATCTAATTACACAAAGAGTAATGGAACTTAAAAAAATACACCCTCCAATGGTTACAATACCACATTCAATCCATTAAACACTTCAAAACCATGAAAAGCTTCAACTGTCAAGAGAACTTACTCACAAACTGTACCAGTCTATTAATGAAATTTTCCAATACTTCAACCAACCCTTCACAAGGGTCAAGGGAGGCCTTAAGTAGCTCAGCTTTTCACCCACCTACTATTTCAAACAGTTACATAACTACATGCTTGAAAATGCACTTGAGCAAGAAATTTTGTCAATGACAACATTGACAATTTTGCAAAGTTGTCAACAACTTTTACAACTTTTGCATTATTGGACTCCAACTTGGTCAACTCACTCTAAAACTTAACCGAATGGATACTTAGGCTTAATAAGCCATGAAATAGGTATCCTAACACTTTCTTTCTCAATTTTATCCTCTAAGATGCACAAATGCAATAATTCCACAACATTTGTAACACTTGTCAACTTTTCCACATTAGGACACAACTAACACTTAAGGAATCCAAATGACCTAGTTAGACCTCCTAACCAAAAAGATGCACTCTAGGACCAACTAGTCCTCCTATTTCATTAGTGGCTTGGCTAAGACCACTACAAGACAAAACTCAACTAGGAACCCTAAGTACAAGATAGCCTTACCTAGGTTCTCCTGGACCATACTCCTAATAACATAGATTGCAATGAAACCCTAATCAATTCCAAGAACTTGCTTCAAACTAGTCAAAATAGGGATACAAGGAATTAGGCCTAATTAGACACCTTTTTGAACATAACTTCAAAACTTTCTCAACAAGGTGGAAAACTAGTTTCAGATCCTAACACCCTTTTGGAAGACCTTTAAGATTTATTAGGTTTTACTTCCCCAAATTGTTTTTACAGTGGGTTTCTATAAACAAGCCTAAAATCAAGGGTTTCCCAAATTACAGAGAACAACCATTAGGGTTTTTTACTTCACCACGAAGAACTCCTCACCAAAAATTATCCTTGTGCATGGAGCTTCTTCACACACATATCCTCCTCCCCACATGATCTAATTGAAGAAACCAATGCATTCAATCTCTCTTAATGCTTCTACAACTCACTGTGATCCCTAGCCATGCATCTCTGGCTCACCTAGGGCGTCACTGCAAAAATAACCATCCTAATTTCCAGGGCCTACGCTCTTTCACCAATAATGCACAAGGATTCATCTTCCAAATCCCAAGGAACTGGACAAAATCCACGGTGGGAAAAGGAGTTATGAATCCATTATTATAATTGGTCTGGATCAGACCAACAATAACACTTAACACAAAATAATTTACAAAATGTAGAAGAACATAACTAAACAACTATCTAATTACACAAAGAGTAATGAAACTTCAACAACTACATCCTCCAATGGTTAAAGTACCACATTCAATCCATTAAACACTTTAAAACCATGAAAAGCTTCAACTGTCAAGAGAATTTACTCATAAATTGTACTAGTCTATTAATGAACTTTTCCAATACTTCAATCAACCCTTTACAAGGGTTGAGGGAGGCCTTAAGTATCTCATCTTTTCACCCACCAACTATTTTAGACAGTTACATACTTATGTGCTCGAAAATGCACTTGAGCAAGAAATGTTGTCAATGACAACATTGACAATTTTGCAAAGTTGTCAACAACTTTTACAACTTTTGCATTCTTGCACTCCAACTTGGTCAAATCACTCTAAAAATTAACCAAATGCATACTTAGGCTTACTAAGCCATGAAATAGGTATTCTACCCCTTTCTTTCTAAATTTTATCCTCTAAGATGCACAAATGCAACAATTCCACAAGATTTGCAACACTTTTCAACTTTTCCACATTAGGACACAACTAACACCTAAGGACTCCAAATGACCTAGTTAGACCTCCTAACCAAAAAGACACACTCTAGGACCAACTAGTCCTCTTATTTTATTAGTGGCTTGGATAAGACCACTATAAGCCAAAAATTAACTAGGAACCCTAAGTTCAAGATAGCCTTACCTAGGTGCTCCTGCACCATACTCCTAATAACATAGATTGCAATGAAACCCTAATCGATTCCAAGAACTTTCTTCAAACTAGTCAAAATATGGCTACAAGGAATTAAGCATAATTAGATACCTTTTTGCACATAACTTCAAAAATTTCTCAACAAGGTGGAAAACTAGGTTCGGATCTTGACACCCTTTTCGAAGACCTTTAAGATTTATTAGGTTTTACTTCCCCAAACTGTCCATACAGTGGGTTTCTATAAAAATTCCTAAAATCAAGGTTTTCACAAATTACAGAGAACAACCATAAGGGTTTGTTCCTTCACCATGAATAAATCCTCACAAAAACTTCTCCTTTTTCATGGATCTTCTTCACACACATATCCTCCTCCCCACATGCTCTAATTGAAGCAACCAATGCATTCAATCTCTCTTAATGCTTTTGCACCTCACTGTGATCCCTAGCCATGCATCTCTGGATCTCCTAGGGAATCACTACAAAAATGGCCATCCTACTTTCCAATTCCCAAGCTCTTCCACCAATAATGTACAAGGAGACATCTTCCAAATCCAAAGGAACCAGACAAAAGCCACGGTGGGAAAAGGAGTTATGACTCCATTATTAAAATTTTTCTAGATTAGACTAGCAACAACACTGAACACAAAATAATTTACAAAATGCAGAAGAAAAAAACTAAAAGCTATCTAATTAAACAAAGAGTAATGAAACTTCAACAACTAAATCCTCCAATGGTTAGAGTACCACCTTCAATCCATTGAACAATTCAAAACTATGAAAAGCTTCAACTGTCAAGATAATTTACTCACAAACTGTACCAGTCTATTAATGAACTTTTCCAATACTTCAACCAACCCTTCACAAGGGTTGAGGGAGGCCTTAAGTAGCTCATATTTTCACCCACCAACTATTTTAGATAGTTACATAACTACATGCTCTAAAATGCACTTGAGCAAGAGATGTTGTCAATGACAACATTGACAATTTTGCAAAGTTGTCAACAACTTTTACAAGTTTTGCTTTCTTGCACTCCAACTTGGTCAAATCACTCTAAAACTTAACCAAATGCATACTTAGGATTAATAAGCCATGAAATAGTTACCCTACCCCTTTCTTTCTCAATTTTATCCTCTAAGATGCACAAATGCAACAATTCCACAACATTTGTAACACTTGTCAACTTTTCCACAATAGGACACAATTAACACTTGAGGACTCCAAATGACCTAGTTAGACCTCCTAACCAAAAAGACACACTATAGGACCAATGAGTCCTCTTATTTTATTAGTGGCTTGGCTATGACCACTACAAGCCAAAACTTAGCTAGGAACCCTAGGTATAAGATATCCTTACCTAGGTGCTCCTGCACCATCTTGGATCCCTATTAATTCTTACTTCCTTCCATCCACTGGAATAGTAGCATAAGAAAGATCTAATTGGATATGACCACCTACTAAATTAGACCATTGTTTAGATAAAAGCATTCCATAATTAGCAGGCACTTCTACAACAATAATATCAGTTTTATATAACATTTCAGGACAAGCGGGAAATTTAAATTCCACATCTTTCATAATACCAACAACAGGTATAGATATGTTGTCCATAGAATAACATGTTCCATAAGTTGTATCAACCTTCATTCAAAGCTCCTTCATAACTTCTGAGGGCATAATGTTAACTGCTGCTCCTAAATCTATCATACAATTCTTAAGAAGTTTATTGTTAACCATTAAAGTGAGATAAAAAGGATCAACTTGCGTTCCATTTTGAGAAATAGTAGTTCCTAAATAAACCATAGGTGGTTCTTCATTTATTGGTCTCTGATTAGATTCCTTCTTAAAACATTACCTACATTAGACAAAACTTTTATAGTTTCATCTTTGTATTCAGATACTTTCATCATTTCAAATAAACAAATAGAAATCTTCACCTGAGACAATGCATTAGATATAAAAGAACTATTATTTGGAATAGGTTTATTGACCATTGGTTTCTTATTTGTCTTTGTCAGTTTAGGTGCTTGATTAAGATCTACCTGTTGACTTTTTTTTGCAACATCATCTTTGATTCTTTGCATGTCAAGTTGGCTTACCTTATTCTTTTGTTCTTTGATAGATATTCCAATAGGCTTTCCTTGATCAACATTTATTGTTATATTCCTCAATTTTTAATTATTTCTTTCTTCCTCAAGTGTTGCAACGAAATATGCTTCTTTCTTCTCATTTGTTAACCTCTTGATGACAGGCATATCTCCTTGGTGTTTATCACAGTGATATATCCTATTTAGATCTTCATGGTAGGAATACTCCTCCTCATAAGAACTGTAATCATCTCTTCCCCATATGGGTTCAGATGAGACATTGTTCACAGTGGGTTGTTGATCATCACTCTAATCATCCTCTTCTTCCAATCTCTAGGCCACACCAAAACTATCAGGTGAATGTGGTATTGTGCAAGCATCACACCAAGGATAACTCTCCACCAAATGGTTGTTTCTTTTCAATAGATTAGGTGTTTCTTTAGTATAATACTACTTTTGAGGTTTTCCATCTTTCCAATTAGTATTATATGGCATATCTTGTAGTCTAAGCATGTCATTTTTAGGAAATGATGGCCTTTCACTCCTTCCTTGCTTTGCATTTAGATTCTTCAGCATATCCATAATGTCTTTAAGACAATTATTTTTAGGGGAATTTGGATTGTATAACTTAGTATCACCCATTTTATCTGTCCTTCTAGCAGTCATTCTATTATTTTCAATGGCAACTTTCAAAGCTTGTTGTAATGTTTTGGGTCCTTGTGATCTAATCTCATAATGTGTTTTTCT
This sequence comes from Thuja plicata, assembly GCA_018584345.1. NCBI lineage: Eukaryota > Viridiplantae > Streptophyta > Pinopsida > Cupressales > Cupressaceae > Thuja > Thuja plicata. Next base: position 901,831 of record MU225457.1, on the reverse strand, counting down.
ATCAAATGCACTTAGATAGAAATAAATTAAAAAATAATCAATAGGTCTTATGTCTCTTGGTTTTCTATTCAAAACTTTATTAAACCTTTTATTGAATTATGCAACTGATTCATTAAAGTTCTTTTTAATGCTGGTTAATTCATGAGATGCAAAAGATGTATCATTATGATCACCAAACAGCTCAATAAATTGATTTACAAAATTACACCAACTTGAAATGGATCCATCAGGCAACCCCTATACCATTTAACAACATCTTCAATTAATGAGTGGACAAATAACTTCATGAAAATATCTTCATGGTTCCCATCTAGTTCTTCAATAATGTTTTTTAAATTTATGGTATGTTGTTCGACATATTCCACTCCCTTCCCTGAAAATTTTGGAATAGTACTTCCTAATTCATTTGATAAAGTATTTGGATATCCAACTATGCCACTGAAATCAAGCTACCTATATATTTCCACCACCATAGGAGCTCTTCTCCTCTAGTCCATATTATGATAATTCCCATTCTGACCTCTAAGATGTTGATGATTCATGCCTTGCTGATTTTTTCCATTGTTATGATTATTTCCCATGTTTTTCTGCCTTGGATTACCTCGGTCATAGTTTTCTGCATTATTTGGTTGTCCCCAATTACCACTCCTTAAATTACTATTATTGTTCTTCTCATACCTTCCTCTATTGTCTGGTTCAAACAATGGGTTTGTATGATCACTGTTGAAAATTGGTTGCCCATTTTTTCTATGAGGAGGATTGTATTTTGGTAACCCATTCACTTTTGGTGTCACATTTTCTCTTGATCTTTCTTCATCATTAGGTACTAAATCCAAATCACTTCTCTTTATCTCTAACTTCCCCAAGGCCTCATTAGGTAACCTTCTCAAAGCCTTAACTATTCTTGGATTCTTTTTACCATACTTGGTTAACTTATTTAATGTAGCATATAAAAATTTATCTTCTTCATCATATTCTTCTATCTCTTCTTCTATTTCTTGTATTGGATTATGATTTTAAACATCTTCATAGCCAAAGGGGTTTCTATTATCCTCCAAATTACTAAGATTTTTACAATGGCTTCCATCATTGAAACCAGTAGTATCCCTATCAGGAAACCTCTTATATCCAGTATACAACACATCTAGAACCTGTTTCTTACTTCTTCTTAAAATTTCGTGTAAATCTAGTTCAAGTTGATCTTGATGCAAGGATCTTCTACCCCACATGAATACTTAATATAACAATATTTATCTACCAAGATATACTTGCATCAAAATTTTAGAGTTTCCACCTTCTTGTCAAAAGGATAATACTACTTGTTGGTCTTCTAGATTCTTCCTTCTAGTAGTGCACTTTTAAACAAACAGGTACTACTACTCTCTGGTCTGCAAAATATAAAACTCTGATAACTCTACAATACTTATTCTGAATAGTCCCTAGTAGAGTCACCAATCTATTGGTGCTCAAATCAATAGATTGGATTTCCTATGAACTTTCCAATCCAATCCTTTGAAACCCAATTGATTCAGCCAACTAATAAGTCACAACCAAGGCAAGGTTGGAACTTCTGCAATTTTGGCTCTACAGAACTAAGGCTGGTAGGCCTATACCTTAAACTTATCCTTCAAGTCTTAAGGATAATTGTAGTAGATGAGAAAAACTTAAAACTCCTTTCTCAAGTATCACAAGAAACTTAAAAGAAATTAAATAGTAATCAATACAACAGAAAATTGCAAAAACTGAATGCTTTGTGAGATTTGTAAGAATGCTTTATAAGAATGTACAAATAAATGGATACTAGGATATCTCAACAACTCAAAATGATAAACCAAATGACTATATCCAATAATAAATTAGATAAGTTCTTATATCAACTTGGGAAGATAGAGTCAATCTAAATTCAATCCTATGTACAACTTTACAAGACAATATTAATACTATCAACTATTTGAATGCTTTGGATGCAAGGAAGATTAATTCTATTTATATCTTTGTTAGTTCAAATGATTTTAACTCCTATGGTTGGGAGACCAGTTGAATAAGAAGCCAGAAACATTAAGCTCACACAAACTCCTTGATGATTAAACAATGGTATAAGACATATAATATCTCTACACAAGCATATCTAAAATAGCAATTGAAATTCCTTCAATACCTGAAAAGGACAAACTAAAATGGAATTAACCCTTTTTCCACAAGTGATACAGAAACACTTATCTTTATTGATTTTGAGAAAATAGTACATTTGAGTCCATCTTGCAGTTGTGATCAAAACTAGAACACATAATAATGTATATGTTACTGTCCCCTTTCACATGGTCTTGGAATCCCTACTTGTATAAATTCCAAGGGATGCATACAAGCTTTAGACCGATGTGTCTCTTGATAACTAAAACCTAATCCTAAGATCAACAACTGAACATTAATTATAATAAAGGAATGATTAATCATCCTTGCTAATAATATTTTGTCGACCAATTAGGTTTCAAATATAATTTCTTAATAAATTTGTATTGATTCATCTTCAGATTATCAAATAGTAATAATGCATTATTAGAGTACTTTGACCAAATGTATTCATCAGGTATCTCTGCTTCTAATAATAGATATCATCTCTAGCATAATGAATATCATCTTTATTGAAAACAAGCATGTCAACATCATCGACTATCTTCTGGTCTCCTTCCTCTTTATAAGAGTCCTCCATGCATGTTTGTATGTGGTAATCATCGAGTATTTCATCATCATCACATTACTTTGTCAACAGATAGTTTCATGTTTCACCACCTTTTGAAAACCTTGCACAATGATGTTGACGTATCAAATAATAGATCAAACCCTAAGAGATATAAAGATAATATTAAAATACAAAACAAAAAAAGGAAATCCCAGTCATCACTTCCACTCGGGAACTCTATCCTTTTACTATCAAGGACACATCTCAAGATCGTGTAATTCCTTGAAGAGTAAAATTTGTACATCTTCACTTTAAGGCATTATGCCTGTCGTAGATATCCATCAAATTTAATCAGAGTTTAACAATATTCCCTTTTCTTCATTGCCGAGATTCTAGTGGGTCCGGGACACATGTAATTCAAGTGTAATGCCTTAATGGTTAGATGTTGATCACTTTTGCTTTAATGCTTTACGTTGTCTATTAGATCAATTTGTTCTTGATCGGTCTTTACTTCATTCCTTCTTTTCTCAGCCTGGCCCGCCATGGACATGTGTCATCCAATCGCGCCCTCGCACCAGATAAAAACCCTACACCTTTTCATTTCTAGTGAATGCTAGCCATGGATGAGATCAAATTCAAACCATAGATCTTTCCTCCTACATCACTCAGACTTTCAGTGGGACCAGGACATGTGGCGGCATGTTGTGATGCCTTAATGGATAGATAACATGCATCTTGTCTTTAAGGAATTATGCCAATCGTAGATCTGTTTGGATCCTTCTTGATATTTAACCATTGATGAAGTCACGACTTGGATTTGAAACTCGATCATGTTTACTACCCCATTAAGTCATCATCATTGATTTCACCCATGTGCTAAAAGATCAAAACCTTAGTTGCTCGCACTTTAACTAGCTACAGAGATGAAGTGTATCCTTATCATTTTGATTGACCAATCAATTTCCACCAGATGGATCCTTGTCACCTTGCTATCATACTTCTACGGGCCTGGGACACACGTTACAATCTCGCGATGCCTTGAAGAATATAAACCTTGCATTTGGGATTTAAGGCATCACGCCAACCGTAGATCCTATCCAACTAATAACCGCTACAAGATCTGTCATGTAAACCAATGTGTGTCCCTATCAACTTTCCCAACAAACCAAATGATGCCACCTATATCCTCATCATCTTATCCTTATACATCGGCAGGCCCAGGATGCGTCTCACTTAGGCGTGATGCATTAATAGATAGATAATGTTGATGACATGTAACTGATTGAATGTTTGAAGATGTTAAGATGATCACCAAAAATGTAGAAGGATAATACAAAGACATTAAATCAATTAATGGATTGTATTATCATTGATTTCAACTTGATATAATCTAATCGGTTATAATCAAAGCGTCAAATACTTCAGCAAATCAAAGAGAAAAATATTACGCTTTCAGTAATGCATAAAAGACAAGCATTCACAATATGACTTCAAACACCGATGGTCTGTGGACACCGACAGATAGAGATCACCAAAAGACAAGTCATAGTGATGCCCGAGAAATAACACCGACAAGCATTATTGACGAGAAGAATCTAAAGCATAACTGACGGCCAGAAACATTATGTAAACTGACAGAGAAGCCCGAGGAGAACTGGAGTATTTACCGAAGCTATCAAAGTGTTAAAACACCAAAATTAACTTGAGTTTAGAAATGCAAAATATCTAGCTGGCATAGCTAAATATAGAGTTAACTAGTAGTTATCTTTGTTTTCATCAACAAGATAAATCCAAAGATAAGTAATGGATTTAAAGTTGTTTTGTCGAGTTGGAAAGAAGATCTTAGCGAGATAAAACAAGAGTTTTTATTTAAATCTAATTGCAGAGAATTTTGGATCACACCAAGATCAAGAAAATCAAGAACCTAAAAATGTTGATATCATGTCTATAAAGAGACAACTCAATTCATTACGAATTGGTGAGGTGGGTGAATGAATGAAAAAAGGATGCTGAATAGAAACTGATGAAGAGAAACTTTATATAGTCCTGATCAACAAGCTAAGGAAAGAGCTAAAGTATTCTATGAACACCGAGCAATAGAGCACAGCATCACCGAGAAGAATCAGAGTGGAGCAAAGGTATAAACCAAGATATATTGATCAAAATAGTTTAATGAGATTACAATAGATTTGAAAATCTGCAAGTATAAGTTGTATATGTGAATAGATCATAATGTTTCAGTTTAACCGTTGATTCACAAAGTCTCTTAACCGTGCGGGATTTAAAGATCCTTTCTATATTGAGATACATACCAAGGAATATAATTTTTTTTTATCATGAAGCTAGCATGAGATGTCAGATACCTATTGACAAGCCAAGTGAGTGTTTGATCAAGGAAGGTAGCATAGAGATGCCTTATATCAAGTGACAGACTAAACTTTTAAATCCTCTAACAAGGTCACACTTAACAGTGTGTTTGTAACCTTTAACAGGGTTGGCTCTTCACCAAGATCACTTTAGAAGAGTGAAAATTTTGGGTTATCGGTCCCAAGTGGTTTTCCCTTAACAAGGTTTCCATGTTAAAAATCCATGTGTCAATGTGTTTATGAGTCATTACTTTAGTGTTTTTCATTACACATAACTTAATTGGATTGATCGGTATACTCTAGATAAGTTAATGTCTTTCGGTAAATTAACAGACTGCTATTCAGTAAACATAAAGTAGAAGGTTTTACAAAGCATTCCAAGCAATAGTAATTTGATATAAGTATTTGAAGGCATTCATCTTATAGGACTGAAAATAACTAGAGGCTTAATATTGTGGTAATAATTTTTTGGGTTGATTATTGGAATATTTTTTAGGCCACTGATTCACCCCCCCCCCCCTCTTAGTTATTACTAACAATTGGTATCAGAGCTTGTGTGCTTAGAAAGGGAGTTTAACAGCTCAAGAAAAAGATCACAAGATGAACAGATGAGATGTCCTCGAGTTGAATAAAGACAACTTTGCATCATGGCAAAGCAGGAAAAGACTCCACCTATCAGGTATTGGAAATGATATTGTTTAATACTTAGATACTGAATATGTGTTGCCTACAGGACCTCACACTCTTGAGCAATTAAAAGTAAAGCATGAGCATAACTGCATGATGATAGAACTTGCATCATCACTCTCTGATGCTAAGTTTGAAGATTTCAAAACCTGTACCTCTACAAGAAAATGTGGGATAAGTTGAATCTTGTACATGGATAAGATGCCAATGTACTAAGAGCAAAGGCAGAAAGCCTAAGAGGGAGGTTTGATTACCTAAGGATGAAAGAAGGAGAAAACATTACTCAGTATAGTTGCAAAATCAAAGAGGTAGTAAATGCTATCCAAGGAGTTGGAGGTGTACTTGAAGAGGAGATAGTGGTAAGAAAAATCTTAAGAAGCTTATTTCCTGTTTATGCTATTATAGTTTCTACTATTCAAGAAATGAGAGCAGTTGCAAACACCACAGTTACTCTAGATAGTCTGATTGGTAGATTAATTTCATTTGAGATGAACAACTTTGATTATAGTGTCTTACCATCTATAGAATCTACATTCAAATCTTCTCTAAAGATAAGTAATTCAAGTCATAGACATGCTGTTAGAAATGATAGTGACAGTGGTAATGAGGATCAAGGACTTGATGAGATTGAAGCACTTATGGCCAGAAGATTGAAGAGAGGCAAAGGTAGATACAAAGGTAAATTTCCACTTGTATGTTTCAATTGTAAATAGGTTGGACACTTTGCTGCAAGATTCCCAAACCAAAGAAAAGATGACAGAGGAAATGATAGATCATATGAGAAGAAGTTTGATAAAGGTGATAATAGAGATTACCAAAGAAACCAACAATTTGACAAGAGAGATACCTGAGACTACAAGGAAAAAGAGAAGAAATCTTGTTACCTAGATGATAACAGAGATGATGACACTGACATCGAATCATAAGAAGACATCAAGATGGTATTTGTAGCCATGAAGGATGATTCAGATGAAGATGAAGAAAGGTATGTAGAAACTGCACTCATATCTAAAGTTAGTAAAAATGATGTCTGGATCATAGATAGTGGCACCACTCACCATATGACTGGTTATAAACAAAAGTTTGAGACTTTTTAATACTATAATGGTGGTTAAGTGAGAATGGGAAATGATACACCTTGTCTAGTTGAAGGTAAAGGAGACATAATGTTAAATAACCTGATAAAATGTGAAAATGCTTACTGGGTCAAAGGAATGGATTATAATTTGTTAAGTGTTTCACAGTTGAACAATTTAGGTCATAGAGTAGCATTTGAAAATAAGAAGACAAAGATCTATAATGAATCAGGAAGATTGATTGGTACCGGTGAGCAGATAAAAGGTAACCTTTTCTATCTTGATGAAACGAAATGAAGACATATGGTTGTGGCACAAAAGATTGTGTCATGTGAACTTTGACAACATGATAAAGATAAGAAACAAAAGAAATGTCAGAGGCTTACCGAGCATGAATAAGCTTGAGCATATCATGGGCAAGAATTGTCAAAAAGGTAAGATGACAAAGTCTAGTTTCAAGAGTAAAACCCATACATCTACTACAATTCTAGAATTAGTGAAAGAATTGATCAAACTCAATTCTACACAACCCAAGAAGAACCTGTTAGCCAATAACCTGTTACAAGAGAAGAAAAATGGAGACAGAAGAAAAGTGCTCTCAAATGTGGAAAATGCATAAGAGATAATGAAAAATTACAATGCTCAACGTTATAAAAGGTGAGATAGAAACCCTAAAGGGAAAAGCTAGGTTGCACATTATTAATTAATAATTAATTAATAATGCACCTAAATGAAGCTTAAGTAACTATATTAATAGGAACTTATATAAGTAAATCAATATGATTTAATAAATAAGCATAAAGTAATAATACTCTAACACCCCCCCTTAAGCTGAACGCAGGGAGAAAGATGACTTAGAAAAACTATGAAAGCAAGAAATGGGTCCCGACAACAAGGCCTAATCAGGTACCCAGTATAAGGAAATCTCTGTAAACCGGAGACAAAGGAGAAAACCCAGTGGGAAAAACTCCTCTCCAAAAAGAGTTATAAAAGCAAGCAAAGACAAAAAGAGTGACTTCAAGAGACTCTCTCAAAGCCATAAGTACAATGCGTGCTGCCAACCCCCCTGTGAGAGAGGGTCGAACTGGCTCCAAAGCCCCCCTGGAATGAAAGAACCCTTGGATCAATGAACAAACCACTGTGACTCCAATGCAGAGGAGTGAAAGTCAGTGGACACTATAGAGGGAACCTCAAAAACTGAGGTGTCACTGGAAGGCCGAGCTGATGCTCAAAGGATTAGACACAAGGATCCTGAAAGGGAATCCCCAATGTAAGTGGTATGACACGTGTGCTGACACTATCATCAAAGAGGAGATGAATGTCCTCTATAGAGTCCTCAACAACTACACCTAGTGGCTCGATGAATGGAGCTGGAGGGTCAAGCAGTGCTGAAGAAGAATCCTACTGAAGAGAAAAGTATGCCTCAGGATGTGGTGTGGCAGTCACAACACTGGTCTCGAGAACAACACAAAGGTTCAAGCGACGTGACTGCACCACATGATGCTCTCTCGAAAGAGGAGAGTTGTGCTTTGACAATGGAGATGGTGGACCAAAGTGAGAGAAGGTGTAGAGACGGGTGGAATGATCAACTGCCCCTATAGCAATAATGCCTCCTGTCACACTATCCCTGATGAAGACTGAATCTACCATGAACTCAACTGTCTTCCCTGACCCACTGCGTGTAATCTGATAAATTGAGAGAAGGTTTGTAGATAGAGATGGAACATACAATACATCATTGAATGTGCCATCCTGAATGCTGACTGAACCTGTCCTGCAAACTATCTTTACAGTTTTATTCCCCATGAGAATATGAGGAATAGGAGAAGCCTCAAAAGAAGAGAACAAATCCTGAGAAGATGCCATATGGTGAGAAGCACCTGAATCTAGTATCCAAGGGACCTATGAAGGAGATGCAATAGATGCCCATAATGCATGACCTTGTCCAAATGTCGAAGATGTGGAAGAAGACTGAAATGCATACCCCTGTGAGCTAGAAGAAGATGGAGAGGAAACATTGCTCTTTTGAAGAAGAGCTTGCAAATTTGCAATCTATTTTTCATAGCCATCGAATTTCTTCTGAAAACAAGTTGACTTATCATGAGCTCCCTTCTGACAATAGGAACATGTGGGGTTGTGAGTCTTCTATTTCTCCTTCTTAGAAGAAGATGGTGGGTCAGTAGAGTGCTGAGAAGAGGAATCAGATATCTACTTTGACTTCAGCTTCTGTATATCCTGAGATGACTTGGCAAGCAATGCCTGTGACTGTGAACCTTTAAGAGAATCCATCTAACAAAGCTTGGACTTCTCACGAGTTAACCTATCACAAAAGGTCTCAAAAGAGGGCATAACATGACGTGCACCCAGTGCATCCATAGTGGAGTAGAAGGTAGAAGTGGAATTCTGATAAGGGCCATGAAGCTTTGAGAGTATCAGAAAGATACACTCATCATCTGACTTCATCTTGCTAACAACCTGTAAAATAGAACGAAGAGACTTGAACTTCATCAAGAAGTCCTCAATGCTGGTGAATGATTCAGGTACTAAGGAGGTGAACTTTGCATCTATCTGGAGAATCCTGAACTGATTCATGGTGCCAAACAAGGTGGAAAACTTGTCCCACATATCCCTAGGTGTGGTCAGACCATCCAGGTGGAACAAAAACCCATCTGAAATATTCATGGCAATGAGGCCCATCGCCTCATCCATCCTATTTCTGTGCATAAGAGCCTCATAAGGCCTCTGAAGAACTGGCTAAACTGTATCTAGGTAGGACCATAAACCTTGTGACATGAGGAGTCTGGTCATTTGTGGCTTCCACACATGGTAATTGTGTGGAGTGAGAAGCTCAATAGATGCTGTGTCTGCCATAGTGCCCTGTGCTTTGACTGATTTTTTAATTATGTTTTCTTTCAGAACTAGATAGAAGATGCAAAAGGGGTTTTGTTTTATGTGATACAATGTTTTATTTTTCTGAGATAAATGACAGAAAAGCAAGAAATAACACCCCCCACAATCAATAAAACCCAATTCCAGTACAATTCCGAAAGCTTGAAAGAAAGAAAGAGCAAGAAATGCTTTAGAATGTAAATTTGTGTACCTTGACTTTGAAGCTCAAAAAATGCATCAAAATGGAAGAATCAAGAAATGAAATCTGCACCAATGTGACGGGCTCGGAAAGACCTTTCCGTCGATATATGATATGTCAAATTTTGAGTCCGTATGAGCCCTGTAGGACCAAAAAAGAACAAGTACCCCCAAAATGCAAGCCTGCTGGAAAAAGCCAGTCATGGGAAAAAATTTGACAGTTGTATGACCATCACATGACTTGAGGACATCATCGCTGATGTCACCTACTGACTAGGTGATGACTGTATGCTGACATCACCTATTGACTGTAAGCTGACATCACCTGATGACTGGGTGCCTCAAAATCTCTGCCAAGAATTTTTGCATGTGCTGATTCCAAAAATCTTGAAATTCTCGCCAAATTTGGCGGATCTACAATTTTAACGCCAAAATTGGCAGATCTCGCCAAAAATGGCGGATGTACTAAAAATGTGGAGGCAAATTTTTTTTTGATTTTGCATTAAAAATGCATGTTTTGGCAAAAAAAATTTTGCTTTGAAAAAAGAAATGCAGGTACTGCCTACGTAGTAGCAGGTACAGGCCTGCACATAGGTCTAGGTACTAAGTACCTATGGCATGCTTGCCAAAAAAGTTGAAAGGACTTTTTCAAAAAGTAAAACAACAACTTTTTGAAAGTTGTTAAAAACTTTTTAACGTGACCTTTGCAATTGCAAAAAGTTTTTTTTGCATAAAAATGATTTTTTTTTTTGAATGAATAAAAAGCTTTTTTTTTTTTTTGAATAAAACATTTTCCTTCTCGGGATGCAAGCCAGGGCCGTACGACTTTGGAAGCAAATTTTTTTTGCCTCAAATTGCAAGATTACCCGAAATAGGTCGTGCCTTATATGACTATAGGGGTTTTTGGGTCTTCTGGACTCAACCGTGAGGTCAGTTTGTGCCCAAAGTGCTCCAAAATCCAGTGCACCCCTAGATTTACAACCAAAAATCTCTAAAAATTAGAAATCCTTCAAGCTCCAAAAACCTTCAAATTAGGAACAAGCATCCACAGATCTGAGCTCTGATACCATGAAAGAATTGATCAAACTCAATTCTACACAACCCAAGAAGAACCTATTAGCCAATAACCTATTACAAGAGAAGAAAAATGGAGACATAAGAAAAGTGCTCTCAAATGGGAAAAATGTACAAGAGATAATGAAAAAGTACAATGCTCAACCTTATAAAATGTGAGATAGAAACCCTAAAGGGAAAATCTAGGTTGCACATTATTAATTAATAATTAATTAATAATACACCTAAATGAAGCTTAAGTAACTAGAGTAATAGAAACTTATATAATTAAATCAATATGATTTAATTAATAAGCATAAAGTAATAATACTCTAACAATTAGTCCATACAAATCTATGTGGACCCATGAGAACAAAGAGCTACTATTGAGATAGATATTTTATTATCTTTGTTGATGATTTTTCTAGAATGATGACAGTCATGTTTTTAAAAGACAAATCAGAAGCATTTAAGATGTTTAAATGGTATAAAGCAATGGTAGAAAAACAAAGTGAAAATAAATTGAAATGCCTAAGGTCAGATAGAGGAGAGGAATTTATTTTAGAAGAATTCACTGACTATTGCAATGAGCATGGAATTAAAAGATAGGTTTCTGCACTAAGAATACCACAACAAAATGGAATTATTGAAAGGAGAAACAGATCAATTGTTGATTGTGCAAGAACATTGATGATTGAGAAAATCATCACTCAAACTTTCTGGAGGGAAGCTGCCAGTACTGTTGTCTACACGCTAAACAGAGTACAATTGAAGAAGGACACAAAGAAGACACCCTATGAGCTTTGGTATGGTCATACACCCAATGTATGTTACTTCAGAATCTTTGGTAGTCAATGTTATGTATTGAAGGATGATAGAAATGGAAAACTTGACTGCAAAAGTGAAGAAGGTATCTTCCTAGGGTATTCAACCAAAAGCAAGGCTTATAAATGTCT
>MU225457.1:868606-889876 GCA_018584345.1 Thuja plicata | reverse complement strand
TAGAAATGGAAAACTTGACTGCAAAAGTGAAGAAGGTATCTTCCTAGGGTATTCAACCAAAAGCAAGGCTTATAAATGTCTTAACAAGTCATCTAACAAAATCATTGAAAGTGCAAATGTGAAAATAAATGAATTTGCAGAAAAGAATGATAAGGAATGTAAAAAGGAACCAGAGGACTAAAACAGGTTTGTTTATACAGAACTTGACACTACCCGAGAAACAGTGTGTCACTCCCGAGCATAAGAAAATTGTACCCGAGCATCAAGCTGCAATTACCGACAATCAGGATAATAATCAAGATGATGTTCTGAACAATGGAGATGAGAATGAAGGTGAAGAAGATGATTAGAATGATGAACATAGAGCTGAACTAAAACTTTCCAATTATTTCAAAAGACATCATCCACAGAACTAAATCATAGGAGACAAAAAGGTTGGAACAAGAACAAGAAGTAAGTCACTTAACACGAGATGTTTACTTTGTGATTTTGAGCCTAAAATTGTTAACAATGCACTTGAAAATGAAGAATGGGCCAGTGCTATGAATGAGAAAATAGAACAGATTGAGAAGAATAATACATGGACACTAGTACCAAGACCAGATGACAAGAATGCCATTGGTACCAAATGGATATTCAGAAACAAGCTGAATGAGAATGGATAAGTCACTAGAAACAAAGCAATATTAGTATGCAAGGGATATGCACAAGAATAAGGTATTGATTATGGAGAAACCTTTGCACCCCTTGCTAGACTATAAGGAGTTATAATCTTACTTTCTTATGATGCATTTAAAGGATTCAAGGTATACCAAATGGATGTCAAATCTACATTCCCTAAATGGAATACTAGAAGAAGAGGTATACATTGAACAACCAGAAGGGTTTGTTGATCTAGAAAAGAGAAACATGGTATGTAGACTACATAAAGAAATGTATGGATTGAAACAAGCACTAAGAGCCTGGTATGAAAGACTTCACTCATATCTCATTAGCATAAAATTTGTTAGAACAAGTGAAAATAGCAATCTGTACTTAAAAGAAGATACCAATGGTAATATTCAGATTGCTGAAATTTTTGTTGATGATACCATTTTTGGAGGGAATGAATTGTTATGCAAATCCTTTTCTAATGAAATGAGAAAGGAATTTGAAATGTCTATGTTTGGGAAGATCAAATTCTTTCTTGGTCTACAGATTCTTCAACAAGATGCAGTCATATACATTACTCAGTCCAAATACATCAAGGAAGTGTTGAAGATATTCAAGATGGAAGATACCAAACCAGTTGGAACACCTATGGCTACTGGATGTAAGCTAACAAAAGAAGACAAATCCAATGAGATAAACCAGACCTTATATAGCTCAATGACTAGAAAATTGATGTATGTTGTTCACACAAGCCCAAATATAACACACAGAGTTGGAATAGTTGCAAGATCCTTTGCTAATCCCAAAGAATCACATATGACTCCTATCAAGAGAATTTTGAGATATCTGAAAAACACCAAGGACTATGGATTATGGTACAAAAGAGAAGGAAAATTTGAGCTATAAGTCTATATAGATGTTGATTGGGCTGGAAACATTGATGACCGAAAGAGCACAACTAGAGGAGAATTCTTCATGGGTGACAGACTTGTCACATGGATAAGCAAGAAGCAAGGATATATCTCTCAGTTAACTGCAGAAGCAGAGTATGTGGCTGGTGCTAAAAATTTCTCTAATATTGCATGGATCAAACAATTGCTGGAAGGTATGAATATGAAGATCCTTGAACCAGTAATTATCTATTATGATAATACCAGTGCAATAAACATTTCTAAGAATCAAGTCATACATGCTAAGACTAAGAATATTGCTAGTAAGTGTCATTATCTAAGAGAACAATTACAAGAAAAGGAAGTGACACTAAAATATGTTCAATAAAAGGAACAATTAGCTAATATATTCACCAAGCCATTACCAAAGGATACATTTGAGTACCTAAGATAGAGACTAGGGGTTCAACCCTTGTCTATCAGTCAGTAATCTGACCAGGAGGTTACATCATCCTATACCAAATCTAATAATCAATCATGTTGATGCAAACACTGAGATGGACAACAACAGATATATTTATACATAGAAAGGTACAAATCTACACCGAGAATCAAAACATTGTATTGCCGATGGATAGGGAAATTCAAGGAATATATTATGCAAAGGGATGGAACATGATATAGATGATAAAAAGAAGGAGAAGTGTTTTTGTTTGGAATTATTGTCAAAGTGAGAGATAGTCTCATTATCATACAAAGGGAGAGATGATTCCATAACATATAAGAGGAGAGATGATCTCATTAACATAAGGGAGAGATATGATAAAGGGAAAAGATTATATCATTATCCATCAAGACAAGTTCCTGAGAATTAGAAGGAAGAGTTAATCAATATTCTAAGGGAGAGAAATTGATTACATATGAAATATCCATCTATGGAAGAGAAGTAACAAAGGGAGAGAATTTAGACAAAAATAAAGATTGCTGTCAAAGGAAAAAGAGATTACCAAGAAGAGGAACAGTCAAGGCAGAGCACATATGAGAACAGAGATATCAGATGATACATCTATCCAGAGAAGGGATTGAAGACTGAAGACAACCACTCTGCATGGAACAAATCTAAGCTATTTTTGAGCTTACCGATAGCCAGACATGTGTAATAGTTACATTAGGAAATTTTGATGAAACTGCATATTTCATATTGTATTAGTGATAGTATAGTATGATAATGTAGTATGTTGCCATCAATGCCAAAGGGAGAGATTTATGACATGTAACTGATTGAATGTTTGAAGATGTTAAGTTGATCACCGAAATGCAGAAGGATAATGCAAAGACATTAAATTAGTTAATGGATATTATTGTCATTGATGTCAACTTGATATAATCTAATCGGTTATAATCAAAGTGTCAAATACTTTAGAGAATCAAAGAGAAAAAGATTATGCTTTCAGTAATGCATAAAAGACAAGCATTCACAATATGACTTCAAACACTGATGATCAGTGGACACTGACGGACAGAGATCATTGAAAGTCAAGTCATAGTGATGCCAGAGAAAGAACATTGATGAGCATTACTGACAAGAAGAATCACAAGCATAACCGATGGCCACAAATATAGTGTAAACCAACGGAGAAGCCTGAGGAGAATCGGAGTGTTGACCGAAGCTATCAAAGAGTTAAAATACCGAAATTAACTTGAGTTTAGAAACAACAAAATATCTAGCTGGTAGAGCTAAATATAGAGTTAACTCATAGTTATCTTTGTTTTCATCCACAAGATAAAACCAGAGATAAGTAATGGATTTAAAGTTGTTTTTTCCAGTTGGCAAGAAGATCTCAGTGAGATAAAATAGGAGTTTTTCTTTAAATCTAATTGGTGAGAATTGTGGACCATGCTAAGATCAAGAAAATAAAGAACCTAACAATGGTGATATCATGTCTATAAAGAGAAAACTCAATTCATTACGAATTGGTGAGGTGGGTGAATGAATGAAAAAAGGATGCTGAAGAGAAACTAATGAAGAGAAACTTCATACAGTCCTGATCAACAAGCTGAGGAAAGAGCTAAAGTATTCTATGGACACCGAGCAATAGAGCACAATATCACTGAGTAGAATCAAAGTGGAGCAAAGGTATAAACTGATATATATTGATCATAATAGTTTTATGAGATTAAAATAGATCTGAAAATCTACAAGTATAAGTTCTATATGTGAATAGATCATATTGTTTTAGTTTAACCATTGATTCAGAAAGTCTCTTAACCAAGCGGGATTTAAAGATCCTTTCTATATTGAGATACATCCCAAGGAGTATCAAAAATTTTGATCATGAAGATAGCATGGGATGCCATATACCTATTGACAGGCCAAGTGAGTGTTTGATCAAGGAAGGTAGCATAGAGATGCCCGATATCAAGTAACAGACTAAAATTTTAAATCCTCTAACAAGGTCACACCTAACAGTGTGTTTGTAACCTTTAACAGGGTTGGCTCTTCACCGAGCTCACTTCAGAAGAGTGAAAATTTTGGGTTACTGGTCCCAAGTGATTTTTCCCTTAATAGGGTTTCCACGTTAAAAATCCATGTGTCAATGTTTTTATCAGTCATTACTTTAGTGTTTTGCATTACACATAACTTAATTGGATTGATCGGTATACTCTAGATAATTTACTATCTTTTGGTAAATTAACAGATTTCTATTTGGTAAACATAAATTAGAAGGTTTTACAAAGAATTCCGAGCAGTAGTAATTTGATATAAGTATTTGAAGGCATTCATCTTATAGGATTGAAGATAACTAGAGGCTTAATATTGTAGTACTAAGTTTTTGGGTTGATTATTGGAATATATTTGAGACCACTGATTCACCCCCCCATCTCAGTTATTACTAACAAACGTGCATCTTGTGTTTAAGGAAACACGCCGACCGTCAGATGGATATTTACTTGCTCGATGTTTAAGTAACTTTTACCTCAATCAAGAAATATCTAAATGGATAGTTATTGGCATCACGTAATGCCTTAATGGGTAAAGTTCATTCATCTCTTGATCAAGGGAATACACCAACCATCGATCTATACTGAGGTTTAACCGTCACACAGATCTACGTAAAAGTATAAAATAAATAAAAAGACTGTGAAAAGACAAGCAACGACTATATTTATGAATTTAAATATGAATATGTAGGCCAAAAAAAATAAGAATAATATGATATATGAAATACAAATATTCATAAGAGATAATTAAAAGAATAGATGAACACGTAGAAAATGAAAGCATAAACACAATAATGAATACAAAAGGATACTTCCCTAAACTGTTTTCATGTGACAAGATTCCTCTTGGGGCATGGACAAAACACAAATGGGAGGTTGAACACTTGAGAGTGTTTAGTTGTGTAGCATATGCACATGTGCCAAATGAGAAAAGGAAAAGCCTAGATGTCATAAGGGTGTTAAGTGCATATTCACCGCTATAGTCCCGAATCAAAGGTATATGGGTTGCATAACTCAACCACTAAGAAGATCATCACAACTAGAAATGTTGAGTTCATTGAAAATGAGTCATATGATGGCTCGGTGGAGACATCTTCAAGAAATTCAAGTAATCGGGCTCCTTCCAACTCTTGATGGCTCTTGATAGAAATAGGTAGAAAGGAAAGAAACCATAAACAATTAGAGAATTATCTTCTAAGAGCTCATGAAAGCTCCAAATTGGCACATAGAGAACTGCCAATACATCCATATGACTCCTAATTGGGCCTACACAATACAAAAA
Organism: Thuja plicata; assembly: GCA_018584345.1. Taxonomy (NCBI): domain Eukaryota; kingdom Viridiplantae; phylum Streptophyta; class Pinopsida; order Cupressales; family Cupressaceae; genus Thuja; species Thuja plicata. The sequence goes on along the minus strand of MU225457.1, from coordinate 884,551 downwards.
CAACAATGGTGATAGTTTTGACCCAACTCTCACCTCCCTAATTCCAAGAAAGATCAAGAGTCTTAGGGAGATTTTCCAAGATTAAAGGTATGATAATTAGTTTGATGAAAACATTAATTTTTAATTATTTTCTCATTGTGATTCGATTTATTTTGGAGAAATAGAACATGGAAGCTAAATCTATTTGCCTCCCAACAAGAAATTCATTGGGGTTAAATGGGTCTACAAGACGAAGAGAAATGTTGATGGAAAAATAAATATGCATAAGGCTTGGTTGGTGGTCAAGGGGCACAAACAATAGTTTGGTAGACATTATGATGAGACGTATGCCCTTATTGCAAGGATGGAAACCATGCGTATTTTTATAGAAATTGCATACCAACACAAATGGTGTTGGAAATAATGGGAAGTACGCACTGAGAAGGGGGGGTGAATCAGTACCTCTAAAACTTCTAGTTAATTAAACTTTAACCTTATGTAATCAAATCTTTGCTTTACCGATCGCATATGTTGTTCTTTCCTTATGCATGTGATATCGATTCATAATCTTAATTGTATGTAGACATTCATAGAAAAATTAATGAAAGAAATAACACATAACACAAGATATGGTAACGTAAAAAACCCATGTTAGAAGGTAAAAACTACGGTGGGGATGGCACCCACAAAAACTTCACTATCTACAGATTGGAAGGGGTCGGTTAAGGCTTACAATTTGATCACTTATGATGATCTACCCTGTTAGGAGTATTTTTTGGAGACTAGTTAAGGTCTACTCTGTTAAGAGATTTAGAAACACTGTTTAGTGTGCACTTGGTTAAGATATTTCCAATAGGATTGTTAAATCCACCTATCTTTAAAGGATTTCTTCTATTTTCTACACTTGTTAGAATTTAGACAAAAATACTCATTGACCTGAGTGTATGTAATCTACAATTTCTGATTACATATCCATTAAAGTTTTCATGTACAAAGTATCACCCAATGTGATTGATTAATACCTCTATTGCTCAGGAGCCTTGGTTCTTGGTTCTTGATAGTCAAAATCATCTTTTGTTGTTCTGCTTCTTGAAACTCTTAGTCTGATCCATAGATGTGCTCATTGGATACATTCATCCTCTCATCCTTTTCAAATGAATTATTACACATCTATTTATACAATATATTGGACCTTTTTAGTTTCACGTATTACAAACTTAACTCTAAGAATCAAAGGTTTACAACTTGACCTTGATCTCCTAGTTTGCATGCTTTTAATCAAGTAGACTGATTAAAACAATTACAATTATGTTTCTTGTTCCTCAAGAAATAGTTTTAAAACAAATCTAAACTCTAAATATAAATCATAACTACTTTATCTGACATGGAAGTCGGATCCAATTTTCTCGGGATATAACTGACTTTCAGTGCTAATGCTCGGTTTGCTCTAAAATTAGTTTGTCTGTCTTTTGATGTTCCTTTGTTGAACTATCTATCAGGTTCCCTTTCTCTGTCGGTTTCCTCTGTTTCTTCTCTTTCATTTTATAGTGTAACCTTCTTGTCGGGTTCCTTTGTGTCATCTCTCAGGTTGCACTTTTGGTTTACACTGTAAAACTTGTGTCATCGGGTTTCACTTTACTTAGCACATTTGGTCTGAACTGAAACCTATCTTTTGGTGTAGTGTAACCGATGGTTCATGATAATTGTTTTCTCTTTGCATACTAATGGAAAAACATATGTCATCAATCTTCCCCTTTGACATTAGTATCAAAAACTGCTATGTGCAAAATACTAAAGTGTTTAGTATGTACACCATGTATTTACCTTAGTCATTTCATGACTCCCCCTATGCACATGATGATATAGTATAGTATATGTGTATGTACACTTGTCTTTATACTATTTCTTCCTTTTTCACCTTGTATTTTCCCTTTTTGTTATATGTATTATACATATCATTTTCCTTTTCCCCCTTTTTTGATAGTAAGGGCAAAGGTGTATACCTATAGCTAATCAAAAATATGAGAGTGAGAGGTCTTCATTTCCTCCAACATCTTCTCCCATTTCTCCTTTAGATGCTCAAGAGCCATATGCTCTAGTGTGATCCTAGCATGCATGTCGTAGATGTTGTCTTCTACAGACATCCTAGGGGTGGCAACTAGTTGTCTTTCTGAACGTATGTGTTGTTTCAGAAGTGTGAGGTTTGGTAAAAGTTAAGCCTATAGCTTGGTAACCTCTTCTCTAAATTGTGATTCTTCTTCCCAAAGTTCTTGTCTTAACCTTTTGATTTCAATTATCTTCTCATAATGCAATTTGATTGCATCGCCATCTGTGGTTAGACTTTGAGCACTTGCATTTAGATGGGAATCGATCTTTGCTATCTTATCACTATTATCCTTAGTGAATTTATCCAAAGTGCATAGCTTTTGAATTAAGAAAATAGCTTCAGTAATGATTGGATCTAATTTATTTGTTAGTTCTAAAAGCTTTACCTTATTTTCTACCACTTCTTGGCTGATCCTTTCTATCAATTGATATTGAAACTTTTTATCTTCTCATTCTTTAATATCTTTTTCGGCATCCACATTTTGAGTTTTGATGGCATCCATGAGAATGGAAATTTGATCTAGAATAGGGGCATTGTCATCAACATCAATGTTAGGAACTATCTGTTGTAAGATATCTCTTGTATTTTATAGCACTAGAGAATCTTTGTTTTCTTTTCTAAGTTTTTTCTGCATTGCTTTCCTTTGACATATCTCTCCATATTATATAAGAGATTCAAAGTCCAATGTGGTTGGGTAACACTTTGGTATTTCAATGATTTCATCAAGTGTGACCTCTAACTTACTCTTCTTGGTTTTCATCTTCTTCTTTTGTGATGCACCTGTATGCAAAACCATTGCCATTTTTTTCTAGTTGGTCTGATGTGCTGGAGGAAGACTTCTATGGTGTTGTACCTTTTTCCTGTTGCTCGAGGTTTACCTTTCAGTATTCTAAGGGCATCTCCTTATCTACCTTTGGTGTATCTGTAACATCATCTTTGGTGTCCTTAGGTGTGGTATCAACTATTTTATCCTGTTCACCTTTGTCTGTTTACACTTCATCTGTATCTTTCATTTGTGCATCCTTGTTGGTGTTATCTCCATCTTTTTGTGTGTGATCTATATTTGTAACATTTTTATCACCATATTTTTTTCTCCACCAATGACTACTTGTTCATCGGTTGTATCTTTCTTTTCATCATTACCCTTATCTTCGGGTATGCTTGCATCCTTTCAAGTAACTTCTCCTTCTCTGAGATAATATTGATAGCTTGTATCAATAGTGGTATCTTTCTTGGTGTATCTACCTATGCAAAATCTGTTGTAGTGTCTTGTTCATCGGTTTGGTCCTTGACAACAATGACATCTTCATCTTTATGTATCTCATCTGCAGGATCTCCTCCTGTAAAATCAGTAATTGTATTATCGGGCCATGTCTCATATGCAACGTCCACACCCTTGTTGCATTTTATGTTCAATGATTCTTCATTAACATCTTCATCAGTAATAATAATATGTTTGGGGCTCTTTTTAGCCTGATCATCTTTGTTCTGTTGCTTGTTGGTAAGATCAATTTGTGGCTCGGGTTCACTTCTATCCTTTTTAGGTATATGAAGTATCTTTCTCCATTCAGCCTCACTCTTCCTATCTAGTTCAAGTAGATTTCCTTGAAGCACTTGGTAGGCTCTTAACTTTGGTGAGAACCTCTTGGAGTGTTCCTTCATCACTTCTTCAATTTCCTCCATTTTAGATTCAGGAGGAATGACCGAAACTAGGGATCTTTCTCTAGTATCTTTCTCAAAGTGTAATGCAAATGTCTATCTTGACGATAATCTATTCTGAATTTCTTTTGGCATATTATCTACCAATCGTATTTGAACATATTTGAACATACATATCATTTTGATAATTGCATCTTCTATTTTATTTTGATCCTCGGGCTCCAATGTTAGTCATTTCTTAATCTTGCAATCATTTACTATACCTAATTGATAATAGAAGCACATACCTCATCAATAGTTTTAGGAATCTTACTCTTTTCTTTTTGGACAGATTCATCCTCATGGATATCTTCCATATCTTCCTTGTTTAGGATTAATTTCCTTCTTCTCTTTAGTTCTTTGGTCTGTTTGGTTTGAGGTTTTCTTTTGTAGGTCCTTACTTGACCTTTCTTGATCGGTGAAGGACTTTCATCCTTTGTTGTCTGACTCCTTGTCCTAGTTACAGTAGTAGTCCTAGGTTTCGTTGCTGGTGGAGGTAGTGGTGTATCTGACTCTATGGATTCTAAGTCACTCTCCTTCTCATCTTCACCGACAGGTGAGTGACCCTCAATTTCTTCTTTCTATTCAGTTTCCTCTGCATTCATTGATAGCTTTTCCTTCAAAGTCTTGACCATTTTATCTTTCTTTCTGTCAATCTTTTTCACAACTAAGCTAGTATTAATCCTTTCTTTCGATTCCACATAAGTTCCAAACATAGGTTTTTATTTATCTAATGGTTCATTTATCAATGCCTCAATAGCATTTGATGCTTGATCTATGTTCACCTCATAATCAAGTAGAGCCAGCCATACTATTGTCGGTATAGCCTGCTTGATTTAGGTGTAATCAGTGTCCACCATAAAATATATGTGAGTCCAAAACTTTTCTATTAACTATTCTAGAATCCTTAGTCTCTTATGTATTATTTCTTTGAATCCAGCAAAGTATTCATCCATGACTGATTCAAAATTGTCTCCTAGTGATTTGATGAACTCACTAATCTATATGGTCACTGGTCTAGTAGTGTCCCATTTGACATTTCCTATGGATGGGAAGGATTCTTGGAAATATAAAAATATGTACATGATGAGTGAACCAAACTTACATGAGTTGGCCTTTGCAGTCCTTATTTTCTTCATGTTATCATCCAATTGTCTTAGCAAAAGTTCTAACAGATCCAACTGTAATCCCTTCTTGATAATCTTGTATGTTGTATTCACTGCTCCAGATGCAATATTTTTCATCCTGCTAGCCTGAAAGAACTTGTATCCTAAGACACATGCTCCAAATTTCATTTCATCATCTTTAATGGTGGCTACCTTTAATTTTCTTCCATCCCATGATGCTCATGTATTCTTCTCAATGTCAGCTTTAGGCGGGTGCTTTAGTGCCTTTACCTTATCAGTTATAGGATAACTGGTGACAGCATGTATAACATCCGAGGTTATCGGTTTTGTCTCATCCAACCATAATTTTTGGTCATGTATCATGCTTAGTACTAACCGAATACATTCAGTCTTGAACTCCTTCGGGAACCATAGGGCATTTGTGAGCCCTTTTGCCTCAATATTGGTGCAAGAGCACCAAGGCCATGAAGGCACACCAGGGTCACTATGGATCCTAGGAAGATGAAGGTATGACCATCAAGGGTCATTTGGAAATGTAATAAACCATATTTTGGTCATTTAATGATGTTTTAATCATGTTTGTAATGTTTTGTTGATCATTGTATGATATGATCATGAACAAAGTAAATGCAAGCCATTTTTGGCATGGAGGCTAGAGATCACTCCTTGGGGCTACTTGATTGTTCCAATGATAGATAAGGTTTTTAAAGGCCTATAAGGTCAACATTGATCGTAATATGGCCAATAGAGCCATTAAAATGTGTAAAAGGCACTAAGTGTGCTAAAATGATGTAACATTGCCTTATTGGAAAAAATAGGCCTATAGGGGTCACTATGAGATCAAAATGATCTTAGGGGTAGAATTTTAGGTTTGGTTTACAATTTTGAGTCTTGGGCAAGTGCTTGATCATTAACAAGAATGTAGTTGTCAAGTTGACAACTTTAGTTGTCACCTTGACAAACTTATACATATTTTGTAATTGTCCAATAAAGAGGACAGTTGGTTTTGAGGGTAGTTATAGGTCGTTGGTCAGTTTCCTGCAATGGAAACAAGTTATATATGTTGTAAACACATTTCAAAATGGGGGAGAAGTCGATGTAATAGGTTTGGAGATCAATGAAGTTGATATTTCTGTATTTTCCATGTTTTGACAGTTACAATACTCTCGATTCAGAGTCCATAACTTTCAAATGTACCATTGGATTTGTCTATAGTTGGGATATGTGTGGTAAACCCTAGTTATTCCCCTTCCCACTGAAGTGATCTTTGATATAGATTCTTCGTAAAAATTTATTGGATAAAGAGTAGATGTATATCAAAACTGTTTTCCTTCTCTAAGTCTGCATGTTCAGAAATTTTATGATTTGGGGTATCAAATGGAGCTTTAGAACCCTAAGATTTTGTGTGCTTATAGATTTTCATGTTACCAAAAATTTTCTTTCTTTCCAAAAAAATTCATCTTGTTGTCTTGAAGGTAAAATAAATTAATCTCAGAAAACTATCCTGAGATAGAAGGAAATTGGCATAGGTTGTGGTTTGCATGGTTGGAGTGTTTTTTTCATGGTGTTGAGAATTCCTTAGGATGGGATTTAGAAACCTATTAGATGTTGGAACTCTTTATTCCACATTCAAGGAATCCTCTGCATCAAATATTCTTATGCTCTTCCTTGATAGTGCCATCATCATTGCAAAGCTTCTTGAAAGCTTGCTCAACTTCCAGGTCTCTTATTTCTACTATCTTGCACTGTATATATACTCGTATATCTTCGACAAGAAAAACCCTATCTGGTATACTGGAGAATGCACAAACATTGTAAGGTTGTGAAGCAACCTTGAGACATATATTGTAATGAGGTTCTTCACATGTTGCATTCTTGATTAGATTGAACTTATTCTTCTTATAATTCTTGAGCTTGAAGGTTCTTGACGTAGTTGCCAACATTTCTGAAATTAGGGTTTTTTCCTGTAAATGAAAGTAGAGTTCTCAATTATCTCTGTTACTTACTTCAACCTCTGTAGCTGTTAGGAGTTTGTTTGGAGTGCAACGAGTTGACTTGTAGGCACTCCACAATCAAGTCACTTTGTGCTCATGTTTCGCTCTATCTCTTCGCTCTTGTCGCTTGGTGAGAAATGAAACCCTTCCGTCATCTATTTATAGAATTTTCCCTAAGTCGAGTCATTAATACTCAACCACTTCTCAGTGTGTGAAGATGGAGTCATTGGGTGATACACAAATAACATTCTCGGGGAGAACGTGATGCTTCGGGGCAGCTGTCAACTTGTTACATTTACCGACGAATTTTAGTGTAAGGCAAAGACAACATTGTTAACTCACATGATTACCGATAGATCTTGGTTTACACTAGCAACTTAGCCTTTATGTGTTAATCGACGATTCTCAGTAAGTATAGACAAATTAGCTTTGTATGTATGTACACCAATTCATTTTGGTATGTATTGACCGATGAGATTGAATTCACAAAATCATAACAAGTAATACCATAGTGCATCTTTAAGCATGTTTCTTTGGTATTTTAACTATGTATAATGGAACTGATGCAAAATATATCTTGGTGTAATGTAGTTCCATACTTAATTTTTCTTCTTAGGTGGGGATGGTGATGTCACTAGATCCATTGGATAAGGTCTCACCAATTGCATTGCTCGGTCCATCTTCATCAGTGTTTGTAGCTTTCCTCCACATTTTGTTTCTTATCTTCCTAATGTCTTCAATGGTGTTTCCATTGGTAAAGGTGTTGGTCTTTGTCACTCGGTCTCTGTATTCTTTCTTTAGATGACCAACTTTATGCCATTGTAGACATGCCATTCCAGGGTTAGTCCAACTCCTAGAATTTCTTGTCCATTGTCTCATACAGTTTCCAGCTATGTGTCCAAATCTTCCACATGTTGTACAGTTTTCTCATGTATTATAATCCTAAACATATTGGTTACCGACTCTTTTCTATTGATAAGCATTTTCACTTTCTTTAGGCTTCCATGCTTGCCTTTTCTTTTTCTAGCATTCAATAGATGTGTGCCCATGCATTTTGCAAGTAGGACAGTTTTTGTCCATGTAGGTTTCCTTCTTTGGTTGTTTCACCCCATATCTACATTAATAAGCTTTATGTCCTTTCTTGTTACATTTATAACAAATTCCTATGAATGAAGATGTGGATTTAGGTATACCTTTCATTTTTCTCCTGCATTAATTTGATGTGTGGTCTGGCCTTCCATAGTGATTGCATGTCAGATTTCTTGGTCTTGGATTTGTGTACACATTCTTTGGATTAGCTTGGTTGGGTGATTATCCATTTTTGGTATACCCTAGTCTGGTTTTGTTGCTGGCTCCCCTTTGTCCATCCAGAAAATCATCCATCTTTTTGTTTCTTTCTTCATCACTCTTCATCATGTCATTATGTTGTTGCTGAATTCTCACTTCATGTTTCAACTTTTTATTTTCTTCTCTTAGCTCACTGATAGCTTCTATTCTTTCAATGAGTTTTGTATTCATACGGTTTGCCTCTTGACTCATAAGAATAATCCGATTTTTGATCTCATGATGATGTTCTGTAAGTCTTTGTATTTTAGACTCTTTCTCTTTTAGTTTTTCAGTAATCTTCCTCCTGACATCAATAGCTAGTGTTCTTTCTTGCTCAACTTGTCTAGCATTGTTCATGACATCAATCATTCTTACCATCTATGTCTCTTAACCGATTTGTAGAGATTTCACTTATCTAGCCAGATATTGACTGATTTCATTCAGACTTGTGATGCTTTCTTTTGATGTGTCTGATGCTTTGCTAGTTGTAGATCTTGAAGATTCAAATAGATCTGGTATCTCTTCTTCTTGATAGTATGTTTCATTACAACAAGATGCCATAATCTTTCTTTCCTCCAGCAACTGTCTCATCTTGATTCTAGCTTCTTTATACTACTCAAAGAAGATCAGTATCTCTAACTTTTGATTCTCAATACTCTTGTCAAGCCTATACTTATCCATTGTATGATCTTTTCTCTTAAGTCTTTAAACTTTCCAAATAAGAGATCTAGCTCTGAGACCAATTGTTGGAAATAATGGGAAGTATGTACTGAGAGGGAAGGGGTGAATCAGTACCTCTAAACATTTTAGTTAATTAACCTTTAACATTATGTAATCAAATATTTGCTTTACCGATCATATCTATTGTTCTTTCTTTATGCATGTGATATCAATTCATAATGTTAATTGTATGTAGAAATTCATAGAAACATTCATGAAAAAAATAACACATAAAACAAGATATGCTAACGCAAAAAACCCTGTTAGAAGGTAAAAATTGCAGTGGGGATGGCACCCACAAAAACTTCACTATCTGTAGATTGGAAGGAGCGTGTTAAGGCTTACAATTTGATCACTTCTGATGATATACCCTGTTAGGAGTATTTTGTGGAGACTGGTTAAGGTCTACTCTGTTAAGAGCTTTAGCAACACTATTTAGTGTGCACTTGGTTAAGAGATTTACAATAGGATTGTTAAATCCACCTTTCTTGAAAGGATTTCTTCTATTTTCTACACTTGTTAGAATCTAGACAAAATTACTCATTGACCTGAGTATGCAATCTACAATTGCTGATTACATATCCATTAAAGTTTTCATCACAAAGTATCACCTAATGTGATTGATTAATACCGTTGTTGCTCGATAGCCTTGGTTCTTGGTTCTTGATAACCAAATTCATCTTTTCTTGTTCTACTTCTTGAAACTATCAATCTGATCCATAGATGTTCTTGTTGGCTACATTCATCCTCTCATCTTTTTCAAATTAATGATTACACATCTATTTATACAATAGATTTGACCTTTTTAGTTTCACGTATTACAAACTTAACTCTATGATCAAAGGTTTAAACCTTGACCTTGATCTCCTAGTTTGCACATTTTTAATCAGTTAGACTGATTAAAACCATTACAATTTTGTTTCTTGTTCCTCAAGAAATGGTTTTAAAAAAAATCTAAACTCTAAATATAAAGCATAACTATTTTATCTGACGTGGAAGTCAGATCTAATTTTCTTGGGATATAACTGACTTTTGGTGTCTGATGCTCGGTTTTCTCTAAAATTAGTTTGTCTGTCTTTCGGTGTTCTTTTTTTGAACTGTCTATCGAGTTCCCTTGCTCTGTCTGGTTCCTCTATTTTTTCTCTTTCATTTTATAGTGTAACCTACTTGTCGGGTTCCTTTGTGTCATCTTTTGGGTTGCACTGTAAAAATTGTGTTGTCAGCTTTCTCTTTACTTAGCACATTCGGTCTGAACTGAAACCTATCTTTCGGTGTAGTGTAATCGATGGTTCATAATAATTGTTTTCTCTTTACATACTAATGGAAAAACTTATGTCATCAATCTCCCCCTTTGACATTAGTATCAAAAACTGATATTTGGAAAATACTAAAGTGTCTAGTATGTACACCATGTGTTTACCTTAATCATTTCATGACTCCCCCTATGCACATGCTGATATAGTATAGTATATGTGTATGTACACTTGTCTTTATACTATTTCTTCCTTGTTCACCTTGTCTTTTCCCTTTGTGCTATATGTAATGTACATATCATTTTCCTTTTCCCCCTTTTTTGATGGTAAGGGCAAAGTTGTATACCTATAGCTGATCAATAATATGAGAGTGAGAGGTCTTCATTTCCTCCATCATCTTCTCCCATTTCTCCTTTAGATTCTCAAGAGACATATGCTCTAGTGTGATCTTGGCATGCATGTCATAGATGTTGTCTTCTACAGACATCTCGAGGGTTGCAATTAGCTATCTTGCCGAACTTATGTGTTGTTGCAAAAGTGTGAGGTTTGGTAAAAGTTGAGCTTGTAGCTCAGTAACCTATTCTCTAAATTGTGATTCTACTTCCCAAAGTTCTTGTCTTAACCTTTTGATTTCAATTATCTTCTCATAATGCAATTTGATTGCATTGCCATCTGTGGTTAGACTTTGAGCACTTGCATTTAGATCAGAATCGATCTTTGCTATCTTATCACTATTATCCTTAGTGAATTTCTCCAAAGTGCATAGCTTTTGAATTAAGGAAATGGCTTAAGTAATGATTGGATCTAATTCATTTGTTAGTTCTGAAAGCTTTACCTTATTTTCTGCCACTTCTTGGCTGATCTTTTCTGTCAATTTACATTGGAAATTTTGTTTTTCTCGTTCTTAAATAGTGTTTTTGGCATCCACATTTTGAGTTAGGATGGTATCAGTGAGAATAGAAAGTTGATCTAGAATAGGGGCATTGTGATCAACATCAATGCTAGGATCTATCTATTGTAAGATATCTCTTGTATTTTCCAACACAAGAGAATCTTTGTTTTCTTTTCTAAGTTTTTTTCTGCATTACTTTCCTTTGACATATCTCTCCATATTATATAAGAGATTCATATTCCAATGTGGTTGGATCACACTTTGATAATTCAATTATTTCATCAAGTGTGACCTCCGACTTACTCTTCTTGGTTTTCTTCTTCTTCTTTTGTGATGCACCTGTATGCAAAACCATTGCCATTTTTTTTCTTGGTTTGATGTGCTAGAGGAAAGCTTCTGTGGTGTTGTACCTTTTTCCTGTTGCTCAGGGTTTTCCTTTTGGTTTTCTAAGGACGTCTCCTTATCTACCTTCGGTGTATCTGCAACATCACCTTTGATGTCCTTAGGTGTGGTATCAACTATCTTATCTTGTTCACCTTTCTCTAATTGCACTTCATCTATATCTTTCATTTGTGCATCCTTATTGGTGTTATCTCCATGTTTTTGTGTGTGATCTATATTTATAACATTTTTATTGTGCCATCTTTATTCTCCACCGATGACTACCTATTCATCGATTGTTTCCTTCTTTTCATCATTACCCGTATCTTCGGGTATGCTTGCATCATTTTCAGGTAACTTCTCCTTCTCCAAGATAATATTGATAGCTTGTTTAAGAGTGGTATCTGTCCTGGTGTATCTACTTGTGCAGAATCTATGGTAGTGTCATGTTCATCGATTTGGTCCTTAACAATAGTGACCTCTTCATGTTTATGTATATCATCTGCAAAATTTCCTCCGGTAATATCAATAATTGTATTATTAGGCCATGTCTCATCCACAACGTCCATATCTTTGTTTCCTTTTGTGTTCAATGATTCTTCATTAAAATCTTCATCAGTAATAATAATATGTTCGGGGCTCTTTTTAGCCTAATCATCTTTGTTCTGTTGCTAGTCGGTAAGAGCAATTTGTGGCTCGAGACTTGTATCCTTTTTAGGTATATCAAGTATCTTTCTCCATTCAGCCTCACTCTTCCTATCTAGTTCAAGTAGATGTCCTTGAAGCACTTGGTAGGATCTTAACTTTGATGAGAACCTCTTGGAGTGTTCCTTCATCACTTCTTCAATATCCTCCATTTTAGATTCGGGAGGCATGACTTAAACTAGGGCTCTTTCCCTAATCTCTTGCTCAGAGTGTAATGCAAATGTCCATCTTGTCGATAATCTATTATGAAGTTCTTTTGGCATATTATCTACCAATTGTATTGGAACATATTTGAATATACACATCTTTTTGGTAATTGCCTCTTCTATTTTATTTTGATCCTTGGGATCCAATGTTATCCATTTCTTAATCTTGCGATCATTTACTATACCTGATTTGATAATAGAAGCACATACCTCATCAATAGTTTCAGGAATCTTACTCTTTTCTATTTGGAAAGATTCATTCTCCTAAGTATATTCGATATATTCCTTGGTTATGATTAATTTCCTTCTCCTCTTTGGTGCTTTGGTCTGTTTGGTTTGAGGTTTTCTTTTTTAGGTCCTTACTTGACCTTTCTTGATCGGTGAAGGAATTGCATCCTTTTTTTTTTGACTCCTGGTCCTAGTTGCAGCAGTAGTGTTAGAATTAATCTTTCCTTGGTTGTCATATTTACTAGGATAAACCAAGGTATCCTTTATTATTTTTTGTAATCTTAGATATTCCTCCTTATGAGGAATCCTACACTTGTCTCACACACTTATGATATGTGGCATTCATAGAAATGGGAGTTACAATGTAACTCCCTCCTCACCTCTCTATTAAAGAGATGGCTCTCCTTCTCTCTATACAACTCACAACAAATTCTTCTTCTCAAATATTATTGTATGAGCTTAGCTCTCACTAGCTCACTCTCTCTCTCATTCCTAGGCATTTTTGGCCCATTCATAATATTATCACGGGGTTTTTTTTTACGCTTTTCCCCCCTTCAAAAATCTTGTCTCCTTGCTTTGTTGTTTTGGTGTATGCACTTGGTTTTGCGTAATTCATGGTAACACTTCTTAAACCTAACTCTTAGATTAAAAAATTTCCTTTCTCTTCATTTCCTTATTTTTCTAATATGGTATCAGAGCAGATTGGTTTAATCGTTTCGTGAGTGTGTAGGTAAAAGAGATACCATATCTTGGTGCACTCCAATATCGGAGACTCTTGAGAGAGTTCATTGCTAATTTAATATTTTTTTTTGAGAGGAAAAATTGAAATTATTTTTTCTCTATGCTAAAAGTTATCTTCAAGTTCTTCTTTCTCTATTTATCCTTGTTAATGATTAATTATTTTAAAAATATAAGTTATATATTGTTATCATTTGGTATCTTTATTCACATTTCAAATAGTTTAATGAAAAGGATCCTTAATATAATATTGAAATGTGAATTTGAAATGTTTCCTTTCTCATGACTTATTCTTTTAGGTTATTTCTGCAGTTTCCATTCTTTTCTCATCATTGCATATTTGCATGCAATCTCATTTGTTATTCTTTGCATGTGTTTTTTACTGTTCTCTGCAATTATTCCTTGCATTTCAGTTTTTAGGTATTCGTTTTCTTTCAAGTTTTTAATATATTTGTGCATTCGATCTTAATGTTGTATCCATCGATCATTCGTTGTTTTTGAATATCAGTCATCTTCTTTGTTTTCAAGCGACTCTATTTCTGATCTGAGGAGGGTTGTTGTTTGCATCTTGTTGTTATAAGACTCTGGCAGGAATGTTGAGGAATTTGTATCTAACTCATACGTCTGAAAGAGGGCCGATTTCCTTTTTGCATGCATGCAAATAATGTTATTTGAATGAATCATAGCCTTAGCATTATCTATGCTGCCATCAGTCTGAAAGAGGGCCGATTTCCTTTTTGCATGCACGCATAGCTGCTGTAGTATCAATCATTCTTTGTTTTGGATATCTTACATCTTCTTGTCTGCTCTATATTAATCTGCCCGTACATCTACATAGGATACATATTCAAGTTTGCCTTTCGTCTACTTCAGCTGTGTATGATAGGCATTCGTTGCCTCCCACATCTCCAATATTTTCTCTTCTACATTGCAAAGTTAAAATCCTTGCCCTCGTAGACGTCATCCATACCTCTAGTTTTAGAATTTCAACCTTTTAGGGTTTCATTTTTTTTCTGATTTCCATCAGAATTATTGTTGTTATGGTTGCATGGAGGAACAACTGTTCATGCAACCATTGGGAGGAAAGGAAAATTGTTGGTGTGATGAGCGTGGAACCCTTCTTCCGCAGGCTTCGGCCTCTCCAAACCTGCGAGAGCACTTTTAGCATGGTCACCATCTTATAGTTTAATCTTTTTTTTTTCGGTTCATTATTTAGTTTATTAAATGGTATAGATTTAGTTTTATCTTTAGTTTTTAAATAGATTTAGTTTAATCTTTAGTTTTTTTTAAAATAGATTTAGTTTAATCTTTAGTTTATTTTAATAGATTTAGTTTGATCTTTAGTTTTTTAAAAGATTTAGTTTTAAATCTTATACTTTTAAATAGATTTAGTTTAATCTTGTAATTTTTTTAAGATTTAGTTTAAATCTTATAGTTTTTTTTAAAATAGATTCGGTTTCAATAGTTTTAATTTAATATTATAGTTTAATCTTATTTATTTGGTTCATTTCGTTTATGGTTTCTGTTTAGTTTTTAGATTGTTATTTAGTTCTCACCTTTTTTAATTAGTTATAAATTAGCATTTAATTCTTATTCTCTCTTTTAAAAGTTGTAAGAATAATGTTATCTGTTTATCTATAACAGATTAACATTATCTTTTAACTCGTCTCCTGTTCTCTAACTCGTCTATTTTTTGCAGGGTTGTGTTGTTTTATTAGTAGTTTTTTTTTCTTTCTTTCTCTTTGCATGCAAGAGATTCTTGTCATTATCTGTTAATCTATAACAGCTTAACTAAGATCTTTTTGCTCTTAAGTATTCTTAGTTTCAGGTTTCCTCTGGTTGTTGGTTTTCCTTGCATGCCTCCTTGGCGTAAGCTTTTACAGCTTTCTGTTGTTGCATGCAAGTGTATATAGTTTGCTCTGAGTTTCTTTTCTTAGTTCTATTTAGATTCTTCTTTCATTTATCTCAAGTTTAGGTATTCTTTATTTTGTATTTAACAATGACCACTTTGATGCCAGAAATAAAGTTAACTAGTACAAATTATCATGCATGGAAAACCTACATGACTTTCATCTTTAGATTCAGACATATTTTAGACATTGCTACTAATGCTAGTTCCAAACCAGCAGCCACTACTCCTCAAGCTGACCAAACTAATTGGCAGACTAAAAATGAGGAAGCACTTGGTTTAATCAGGATCTCCTTAAGTCCTGAATTATATGTCTTAATTTCTACGTGTACAGAAGCCCATTAGGCTTGGGACATCCTACAAAATACCTATGACAGTGCAGATGAGACTCACAAAATTCAGCTTCAAGACCAACTTGAAGACCTCAGGTAGACCGAATTTAACTTTGTTGATGATTTCTTGCTCAAGTTTGATTCCATTAAAGTTTTACTAATTGGTTTGCAAGTTCCTCTTTCTGATTTAAGAATCATCCACATAACTATTCGTAAATGTTTCCCTAGATAGTTTCAACAGTTTATTACAAATATTTACTCTCAGTTAGCAATTCCTAGTCTAGCATCTCAACTCACTTATGTCATCTTTCAAAATATGTTGCGTCAAGAGGAAGCAAAATTGATTCAAT
>MU225457.1:834601-865671 GCA_018584345.1 Thuja plicata | reverse complement strand
ACTCCAAACTATGCTTTATTTTATGATGCTAATGCTAATTTTTCTCTTAAAGGTTATACTGATTCAGATCTAGGAGGTGACCCCAATGATGGGAGATCCACTAGTGGTTACTATTTTTTCCTTGGTTCAAGTACAATTTCTTGGAAAAGTAAAAAGCAACAATCAGTTTCATTGTGTTCTATCGAGGCTAAATATAAAGGTTGTACTACTACCTCTAAAGAAGCACTATGGCTTCGAAGATTACTTGAAGATTTGGGCTTACCTTAGCATGACCCCACACCTTTATACTGTGATAATCAAAGTGCAATTTCCTTAGCAAAGAATTCAGTTTATCATGCAAGATCAAAGCACATTGCTCTCCATCATCACTTCATCAGAGAACACATCCAAGATAGACAAGTGTCCCTCTTTTTTTGCAAAGGAGAAGATCAAGTTGCAGATATCTTGACAAAGCCTCTTTTTAGAGAGAAATTCCAGATTCATTGTACAAATTTGGGTTTAACACCCTTTGATTGTAAACCCCCAAGTAAAGATTAAAGGGGGGTGTTAGAATTAATCTTTCCTTGGTTGTCATATTTACTAGGATAAACTAAGGTATCCTTTATTATTTTTTGTAATCTTAGATATTCCTCCTTATTAGGAATCCTACACTTGTCTCACACACTTATGATATGTGGCATTCATATAAATGGGAGTTACAATGTAACTCCGTCCTCACCTCTCTATTAAAGAGATGGTTCTCCTTCTCTCTATACAACTCACAATAAATTCTTCTTCTCAAATATTATTGTATGAGCTTAGCTCTCACTAGCTAACTCCCTCTCTCATTCCTAGGCATTTTTTGCCCATTCATAATATTATCACGGGGGTTTTTTTACCCTTTTTCCCCTTCAAAAATCTTGTCTCCTTGCTTTGTTGTTTTGGTGTATGCACTTGGATTTGCGTAATTCATGGTAACACTTCTTAAACCTAACTCTTAGATTAAACAATTTCCTTTCTCTTCATTTCATCATTTTTCTAATAAGTAGTCCTAGGTTTCTTTGCTGGTGGAGGTAGTGGTGTATCTGACTTTGTGGATTCTGAGTCACTCTCCTTCTTAGTTTGACCGACGAGTGACTTACCCTAGGTTTCTTCTTTCTGTTCAGTTTCCTCTTCATTCACCGATAGCTTTTCCTTCAAAGTCTTGACCATTTTTTCTTTCTTTTTGTCAATCTTTTTCACAACTAAGCCAGTTTTAATCCTTTCTTTGGCTTCCTCATAAGTTCTAAACGTAGGTTGTGATTTATCTAATGGTTCATTTATCAATGCCTCAATAGCATTTGATTCTTGATCTATGTTCACCTTATAATCAAGTGGAGCCAGCCATGTGGTTCTCGGTACAAGTGGTAGACATTTTCACCAAGTCTTTAAGTAAGGAAATTTTTGAGCGCCGCCTAAGAAGAAATTTGGGCATAGTTAATTTGGATAATGATTGATCTTGTTTGTCAGCATAGGAAAAGGGGGAGTGTTGGAATTTTTAATTACCCTGATCCTCCTAACGTACACACCTACCTGTCAGGAGCTTCCAGAAGTGAAAAATAGGGAATTAATGCAACCCAGACTTTGGATAATGAAATCTCCAGTTGGCTCCTAGCATTGCAGAATAGTCATATTACTGTGTGTATTGATTTGTTGAGCAGCGATTGCTCCAAATCTTTGTAAGCTCTCAGTGAGCACATTGTAAGAGCTCTTAGAAGCTCGAGGTGTTTGGGTGCAACACTAGATCACTGCAATTTAGTTTGTAATTTTTAGTTTTAGTCATAGTTTAAACTTTGGAGGTTCTAGTTTTTTTATTTGTAAGTTCTTTTCAATTTTTTTATTGAAAGCAAGAATCAAGTTTGCATATCTCCAACTCTGTGTTTTTTTTGTCTCTATTTGATTTTATTCCATGTGCATTCCTAATGATTGGAAAAAACAAAGTTTACAATTTCTGTGTGTGTGTGCTCTACCCTATTTTGGGGATTTTATTTTGTTGCGTGATATCAAAGCTCCATTGTGGGAAAATTTATATTTCCAAATATATCAACCAATAGATCTATAGCTCCTAAAGATCTCTAGCAAGGTCTAATTCATCATGTAAAAAAGTCACAACACTTAATTTCCATGTATGTTCATTTCATCATCTTGAAAAATATATTCTAGTCACAAGTTGCATAGTTGTTAACACAACAAAGACGGTTACCCTAAAGCATGTAACATATCAAGTCACACATCATATTATTAGGCACACATTATCAATTGGTCGCATACAACCACTACGGTATAGAAACTAACGGGATAAATTATCCCCTTTCATAGGGATATTGCTCAACTTCGATTTTTTTAAATCACTATGACACAACTCTTTGTAAACTCTATACTAATATCTAACATAGTTTAGATAATCATTCTATTCATGAATGTATAGAGGTAGAATATCAAACTCAACATTTTATTCATGAATGCATAGTGGTAGAATATAGAACTACTATTTTAGTATTTGGAGAAGTTTTGATCTAATAATTCTTTACACCCATTTATTTTTTCAAAATTATATTATAATTTTATTTTATGATAATTCTAGACTTATTGTTTGGTTGGTAAAAACTCATGTATTCCAAATATTATATGTACATTAAAATTCATTATCAATGTTCATAATCAATAAATTAGAAATTGGATTCAACAAAATGTTACTTAAATTCAATATTCCACAATTGAAAAACAAGATCTTCACAAATTAATAAGAGTATTTTAGTGGCTAAGATTATAAATTCAAGAATAAAATAAATGATAAAGAAATTATGCAAACGAATACCAGCTAGCTATAAGACGTTTAAAATGGTTGGTAGAAACCATATTTTATCATTATGGATTTCATTATACCTCTGGTAGTATTTTTGGTATTCCTGGCACGTGAGAAATATACTGGACAATGAAGCCATCAATCTTGATCACTACACTGTAGAGATGCACAGGACTTAAATCTCATTTTAAATGCACACACGAATTTTAATGGTAATACCATTAACAATGGGCTTGAAAGCCAAATTGTTTGAGTTGGTGACTGGTGACTGTATGTTCAGTATCGTTGTAGAATACATGATTAGTTATATGATTGCAGCAGACGGAATGGGAAGCTATTCGGGTGATAGACCACAAGTCCAGCATTTGGGCTGTCAGTGCAAAGAGCATGACACAAATTAATAATTACTTAACGAGACAATGCTAGTGTGTAGCGTGGACGTTTTCAGGTAGTACGTACTAACATTCTGTGATGTTTTATTGTTAAAGGTTATTTTCGAGCATTTGGCCATTGTCATGCTTTTAGGTCAATTTCTTGATTCTCACAGCTCTCTCTTTATCATGAATAATTCTTTACATTTTGCTACAATACACAGCTCCCTCTTTATCATGAATAATTCATTACATTTTGCTACAATACTTTAATAATATTTGTATAGCTCTTTTTTTCTATTTGGCTTCTTCAAATCTTATATTTGATATTTCTTTTTAAATTTTTATTTCTAAATATTTTGGAGTTTTATCACATCCCCTATCTATCAAATCATTTCTTTTTATCAATCTATTTATTTTCTCAACTTATCTTGGATAATATGGAGATGGAAACACAAAAGCAAGGACTAGACTTAGACAAATCATCAAATATCTTCCAACAATTTTTTTTTCCCTTTTTGTGAACAAGTTTCTTGAGGACATTCAATCACACAAAGATTTGCATTTACATACTTATTGCTCATTTCTTTTATTTATTCAATTGTATAATTTATTATTAGATTATTTCTTTATATTTTTTTTGTATTTCATTTGAATTGGCACATTTATCTTTCATGGTTTTACATGTTAGATAAATTACAACTTGGGTTTTCACATTTCTTTGAACATTTTATATTTACAGATTGTATGTAAAATGGTGGTGCTACATGCACATTTCTTTGGACATTTTATATTCATAGTTTTACATTACATTAGAATCCTTGGTTGAGACACTCAATTTTTTTTTCAAAAGCTCTTTATTGTTTATACTTTCGATTATTTTAGTTAGAGAGTTAATTTTATTAATCTATTTTCATATATTTTAGCCAATTTATTTCTCTTTTAAGCGTTTTAGTTAATGAAATCTATTTGTGTTTATGTAGTGAGATTTACTCTCCTAGGAACCTATTTATCCCTTTGCAAAGTCAAATATCCTATATTACAAGTCCACATATGATTATTCTAGAATAGCTAAGAACCTATGCCAAGGTATGTTCAATTGAGTTGGAGCAATAGGCACTCATCAAATATTCTAGCAACATGAATCGAGAAAAATAATGTTCAAGTTTTTGAATATAAAAAATGATGGGGGAAAGCTTATTATTATGTGATAATAATTGAAGAGGGGCTGAAATATAAGGTTAAGTAGGAATTGACTACTACTTTCTAACATGAGCAACCATATGGGATTGATAAGTTGTGTGATACACACAAGATTTGTAATCAAGCTAAAGAAAAGTGGTTATTTTATTATAAAAGTGTGTAATAATTTAAAATCTTTATAAATTGTTGTAAGATTTAAGTCACCAAACATGCCTTATTTGCATATCTATAAATTTGGGAGTCTCAACTTTTACAAGATCCAAGACAAAAAGGTAGTTCTTCAATATCACTTCCTATATTTTATTCATTTAATTGAGGCTCAAATCCTACAATACCCACGTTATAAAAGTAGTTCCTCATTATCTTCTTATTATTTTGTTTAATGACAAATATAGACTTATTATTTAGTTGGTAAAAATTAATGTATTCTAAATACACATAGGATTAGGCACATTAAGATGCATTACTAATATATTAGAAATTAGGTCCAACAAAATAATTTTGAATTTAATACTTCACAATTTAAGAATAATATTTTAGCATTTTTTATTAATTTAAAAATGAATTATTTATTAGAAATAAATTACGTACAAATGAATATAGTCAACCAACTATTAAACCTTAAAATGGTAGGTAGAACACATACTTTAGAACATGAATTTGTATAGCTCGCTTTTCTATTTAACTCACTCAAAACTTATACTTAATCTCTTTTTAAATCTTTTATTCCTAAATATCTTGGTGATTTATCGCATTTCCTATCTATAAAATCATTTCCTTTTATCAATCTATCTTGACTACTATAGAGATGAAACACAAAAGCAATGGCTTGACTTAGACCAGTCGTCAAATATCCCCCAAACATTTTTTTTCTATTTTTTGTGGACAAGTTTATTGAGGACATTCAATCCCATAAAAGTTTTCATTCACATGTGAGGTAAGTTACAACTTGGGATTTCACATTTCTTTGTATATTCACAATTTGTATGTAAGATAATGGTGCTACATGTAGACATCTATACATTACATTGGTATCCCTGGTTGAGACACTCAGATTTTTCGCAAAGGCTCTTTATTATTTTTACTTTTTATTTCTTTAGTTAGATAGATATTTTAATTTATCTATTTTCATATATTTTAACCAATTTATTTCTCTTTTAAGCATTTTAGTTATGAAATATATTTGAGTTTATATAGTGAGATTTACTCTCATAGGAACCTATTTCTCCTTTTGCAAAGTCAAATGTCCTACATTACAAGTCCATATACGATTATAGTACCATTAAGAACATGTATACCAAGATAGGTTCAATTGAGTTGGAGCAACAATCACTCCTCAAATATTGTAGCAACATTAATCCAAAAAATTAGTCAAAACTGAAAATTTTCAATATCAAAACAATGGGGGAAAGCTTACTATTATGTGATAACAATTGAAGAGGTGCTCAAATATAAGGTTAATTGGGGGTTGACCACTACTTTCTAACACAAACAACCATGCAAGAATGATAAGTGGTGTGATACACACAAGATTTGTAATCACTACAATAAGGAGTAGCACATGTTGAAGAAGGTGCTCAAACAATAGAAATTGGATATATCAATGCTAATCCCTAAAGACTATTTTTCCTTTTGCAAAGTCAAATTTCCTACACTACAAGTCCATATACAATTATAGTATCATTAAGAACCTATATACCAAGATAGGTTCAATTGAGTTGGAGCAACAAACACTCCTCAAATATTGTAGCAACATTAATCCAACAAATTAAAGTCAAAATTGAAAATTCTCAATATCAAAATGATGGGGGAAAGCTTACTATTATGTCATAACAATTGAAGAGGGGCTCAAATATAAGGTTAATTGGGGATTGACCACTACTTTCTAACATAAACAACCATGCAAGATTGATAAGTGGTGTGATACACACAAGATTTGTAATCACTGCAATAAGGAGTAGCACATGTTGAAGAAGGTGCTCAAACAATAGAAATTGGATATGTGAATGCTAATCCCTAAAGACTATTTTTCCTTTTTCAAAGTCAAATGTCCTACATTACAAGTCCATATACAATTATAGCATCATTAAGAACCTATATACCGAGATAGGTCCAATTGAGTTGGAGAAACAAACACTCCTCAAATATTGTAGCAACATTAATCCAACAAATTAGTCAAAATTGAAAATTTTCAATATCAAAATGATGAGGGAAAGCTTACTATTATGTGATAACAATTGAAGAGGGGCTCAAATATAAGGTTAATTGGGGATTGACCACTACTTTCTAACACAAACAACCATGCAAGATTGATAAGTGGTGTGATACACACAAGATTTGTAATCACTGCAATAATGTAAGAAGGTGCTCAAGCAATATAAATTGGATATATGAATGCTAATCCCTAAAGATAGTTCATGCATAACCTAACTTCTTGATTAACACTACACAAGAAACAACTCCCTTATCTAATTAAGCTAAAGAAAAGCAGTTATTTTATTATAAAAGTGGGTAAGTAATCAGCCTTGGAACTTCATGGGTGTTTATACAAGTATAAAAATAGCTCTCCATTATCGTATTATTATTTTATTTAATGACAACTATAGACTAATTATATAGTTAGTAGTAATTAATGTATTCTAGATGCACGTATAATTAAGCACATTTAAGATGCATTAATAACATATTAGAGATTAGATCTAACAAAATGATATTTGAATTCAATATTTCACTATTGAAAAGTAAGATTTTCACAAATATTCTGAAAAAGGATAAATTTATAAATTTATAAATAAATTTAATGTTAAAATTTTTTTAATAAATGAATAGAGTTAACCAGCTATACATATTTTGAAACATAAATTTCAGTATACCTCTCTTAGGTTTTTGGTATTCCTTGTACCCATGATATAATGAGAAATGCATTGGAAAATGAAGCCATCAATCTTGATCACTATACTGGGAAGATGCACATAACAAGTAACCTCATTTCAGACACGAAGTTGACTGGCAATACCTTTTAACAATGGTCTCGAAGACCAATTCTTTGGCAATGACTTTACAGAAGGTGAATGCATGCCTACATATATATATGTAGCTTCTTATGAATAATATTATTAAAGCTCTCTCACAATGTCAAGATTGTTTTAGTATTGTGATTGTTAAGCATGTTAGTGTATTGTTCCTGGGGTTTGTAATGTCCAATCAGGTTGAAATGGTTTTTTTTCATTTTTTTATTTTAACCAATAGAGATTATTATTCCAGTTTGAAAGAGAAAATTGAACTAATATATTAATAAAAATAAGGAATCAGCAGACCAGGTCCTGATTGTTTAGTATGAATCCATCATTAATATACTCGAGCCTAGATTCAATGCTCTCCAAGATCTTCACAAATATTCTGAATGAAACTAAGTTTGTAAGTTTAAAAATAAATTAAATGATAAGGAAATTATGTAAGTGGGTATCAGTCAGCTGTAAGACCTTAAAAATAGTTGTACAACCCATATTTTAGCACCATGAATTTCACCATACCTCTAATAGCTTTTCGGTATTCCTGGTACCCATGATATAGTGAGAAATATACTAGACAATGAAGCCATCAATCTTGATTACTATACTCTAGAGATGCACATGGCTTAACCTCATTTTAAATGCACATACGATTTGAATGTCAATACACTTACCAATGGTCTCGAGGACCAAATTCTTTGGTAATTTACTGTAAGGAATGTGAATGTCTGCCTGCATACATATGTAGCTTCTTTTGAATAATAATATTAAAGCTCCCCCATTCTGTCAAAGATAGTTTTAATATTGTGCTTGTTAAGCATTGCCACTGTACTGTTCTTGGGGCTTGTAATGTCCAATCAGGTTGAAATGAGAGACTATTGGCCTATGGAGATTATTATTCTAGTTTGAAAGAGAAAACTGGTCTAAGTTATGAATAAAAAATAAGAAATCAGCACACCATGTATTGGTAGTTGGAACAAAAATAAAAGAAATATATCAGAGACTGAAATGTTGTATGGTTGACTTGACTCCAAAAGTATGATGCTTATTCATGATAAAGTATTAAAAATATGATGTTGGTTATCAGATTCCCATCCGAGGAAGAATGCTGGTGGATGGTCAAATCTCTTTTCTGTGAGATTTACTGTGATGCCTTTGTCCTTTTTAACCTTGGTCGGCATGCCCTCAAAAATCATGATTCCTTGTTTTTAATATAAAGGTAAAAGGGTACCTTTAAATTGTACATCAGTTTTTCATAAATTTTTTTTGTCTTTATATGTAACTTAGGTGTTCATAGTTATCACTTTAGTTTTTGGGTAGTTACAGTGAATACTGTGAGAAATACGGTGAGATTCTTCATGTACGCAAAGGTCAAAAAATGGTAATTTAATTGACATCTCATTTATAGCTGTTTGTTTTGACCACCACAAAATTTGTACAATTGATCCAATACATGTACACAAATGCCCCAGCAATATTGCACTATCTATACATATAAAATTGCACAATTGATATAATCATTAACTTTTTTTCTCTCTATCAGATATATTAATAAATAGTTAATAAATAAAATTAAATGAAGGATACCTTAAACACTAACATAGCTTGTACCATATATCTTAACAATAAAATCATCATTGCTATTGTCCTGCAAACCCAAGAATAAAAGGTTGCACTAAAGTTTAACGGAAAGCCTTAGAACACTGAAATGTTCTGTTGAAACAGCTGAAATCATGACGAGATGCTCACATAAAGTATGTGACTGATCACTGTATGTTCAATATCCTTGAAGAATACATCATTAGTTAAATGATTGCAGCAGAAGGGATGGAAACTTATTCTAGTTATAGATCACAAGTCCAGCATTTCGGCTGTCAGTGCAAAGAGCATGACACAGCATAATAATTACTTAATGAAACAAATCATGTACGTTGTATGCAGTCAGTCCATAGCTGACAGGACCCGCCGGTTAAAACCTATGATAAAAAAGACTCATTTTCATGTTTTGGACAAATGGGGTACACATAACATGACTTATTCCACAATTCATTCATGTTGAGTTAATTTCCACAGGGATTGTCCCCATATAAAGGTGAAGTTTCGCCACATTTTAAGCTTCTGCTGACTTCAATTCACGTTGATTTATCAGTCAGATTTGACTACTCACATTAAAAGCAACAAATGTGCAATGCAAATGCATGTGCCAAAATAGTGAGTTGATAAAGCTAGTTCACCAAACAGTAATTCAAATGCAAACAGTAACTCTTTTGTTCAACTTCAAAATTTAATTTCTAACTGCTTTGCTTTTACTTTTTAAGGGCCTCCGAGACTGTCATTTCATGGCCCACATAACTGAACCCATGAGAGATATTGAACTAAAGAAATGGATAGTATGAAGAGTTAAGTAATGTCAAGCCATTTATTTACTTGATATATAATGTGAATAGAACTATTATGGTGCTCAACAACAACAAAAAATTATCATCATATATCCAAAAAGGGATAGAATGTCGGAACCGACCTGCAACTAATAACTATCGCCATCCCTCTATCTTATACAGTTATGGTGGTGCTGTAGAGTTCTTCTATTCTATCATACACTTACATATCTTTTTTTAGAATATTATATATCAAAAAATCCCCCAAGTCTCTTGTATGTTTTATTTTATGGTGAAGAACTGTTGTGAATTGGAGGCTTTCTGTGTACTTTACCATAGTCCATGTCAACTAGGTCAGAGAGATCAGTTTCATTTGACTGGTATGTGGAAGACCTTGATGTTGAGAAGTTGTGTGATTCAGGTGGAGTAGAAGGTGTTTTGGCCCCTTGGAAGGAAGCTTCATCTCTTTTGCCTGCTTCATTACTTTTACTTGGAGAAGCATCTTGCTTTGAATTGTCTTCAAGGCTCCTTGCAGATGATGTCAAGAGTGTCCTTGTTGTTTTCTTCTGTCATAACACAATGTTCACAAAATGTTAGACATTTTGTTAGATTTGTCTATATCAAAATAAACTGTAGATCCAACTGACATGAGATCTTAATTCATATAGATTACGAAGTATGATTTGAAAGGTTGGTACAAAACTATTATACAATCAAATTTGAAAACAAAAACATAAACTAATTCATATAGATTACGAAGTATGATTTGAAATGTTGATACAAAACTATTATACAATCAAATTCGAAAACAAAAATATAAACTAATTCATATAGATTACGAAGTACGATTTGAAATGTTGGTACAAAACTATTATACAATCAAATTTGAAAACAAAAATATAAGCAATATGAATTGTAAAAATCATTTATATCATTGGTGAATGTAAAAGAGAGTAAATTAGAAAGAGAAACCATAATTGATACCTGAAATGTGAACCTTGTAGCCATTTGATCCCTTGAAATGAACTTGTTCTCTTGATGAAGGCTTAAACTAGTCCGGATCCCTGCAGAAACACATGACATGTAATTGAATGGATAAAAAATTATGGTACAAGCACTTGATACTGCAGCTGAAGTGCCAAGGTCTTGAAAATGTTGAACATATTTATTTATAGGTGAAGTTTATATGCATATTCAAGCAATGGTTTGTTATATGGTGCAACACATTCACTCAAAGCCAGTCATAACAACAATCCCCTTATAGAAAGATACCGATCACATTAAAATTGCATAAGATTATATTATACATTAATTGAAAACATAATTCTTTAAAATATTTCTCTTTTCGTTTCTTTCTGTTACTGGGGAAAATCCCCACTCCTCCATTGTCAGAGATTGATAAAGGCAAAATTCAATCATCCACAGTAAAAACTAATAAATATGATGCCTTCTTTAGTTGACTGCATCCTACACTTTTTAATAAGACCCTGATGATACAATATATTTATCTCAGTTATGCTTAGGAGGGTGGGTTTTTGGCCCATGATAGTCAGCATTCAAGTTTGGTAATTGATCATATTTTTCACGATGATGATGCTTATGCAAATCAACAACATTGATCTTCTTTGCTACCACACTAGTCCTTTCACTACGTTTGGAAGGTTCCTTCTGACTAGTATGCATTGATCTGGCACCTGATGATGACGGTTGAGGATGCTTAATCTTCTTTGAATCCTTTTGCTCGTAAACTTTATTTTTGACAGGTAGACCACCATTCTGAACTGCATTTTCTACACTGTTTCTCTTCTTCTCTGTCATTTGCTTCTCCTCATTTCTTGTTTCACTAATGACTCCTAGTTTCCTTGCTGTTCCCTTGAGCCTTTTGGGTGTTACTATACCGTGTGTAAAACTCAGTCCCTGCCATTTGGTAACCAAAACTTTAGAATACAAAACATTCTTAGCTCACGCTTACCATCACATGAACAAGCAGACAATATAAAACATTGTGTTGCATACTTACATTAGGATCTTCCACGTGATAGCTCTGAGAGTCCACAACCGTGTGAGCAGCCCTGAAATCTGCATTATATAAGGGATAATTACAGCAGTCATTAATCATACACCCTAACCTAGTAGAATCTTGAATCAGAACAATGAATTACAGCGTAGGCAATCCAGTTCAAAACTACAAAACCCACATAAACAATCTTTCAAATTACAAGAAAGTTGGTTTTCGAGGTCTACAACTAGAGTAGATACAAGTTTCAAGAAAGTTCTAAGCTCATTCTCAAGGATCAAAGCTAGGTACCCATACAAACAATCCTTCAAAGCACCAAACTGTGTTGTAGGATTTTAACTAGACACCCAAAGAAGCAATTAATCAAACAAGTAAATTTATTTTCCATGACGTGAAATAGACACCCATACAAGCTTCCATTTCTTTGAACTCTCTAGCATTATCATGTCGATGATTGTAATCTGAAACATTGATGCTAAATAAAACTCAGCACAATCGACTTCCAAAGCAGCAGCCAAGAAATGCATACAATTTCAAATAGCAAAATTCGTTTTCTAGGAATTATAAAATAAACACCCACATGAAAATAGCTATTTAAGCATTGAAGCTCATCTTCTAGGATTGAAACTAGACACCCAAGCAAAAGCAATTCCCTCTATTCACTTTGGTAGCTAGATAGCAGTTTGAGCCCAAAAATATCAAACTTATGTGTTCCCAATATGTATACACAGAGTACTTTCAAAAAAGATGTTCCATAATAATATAACCTTGATAGTTTGAGTTCTGGACGTCTATGTAAGGCACCAAGCATAAGCTGAGTCAAGGACGAAAAGGTTGCCATCCTTTGCAAGGGTGTGAATGCTATTTACCCTTCAGTTTTCTAATTCCTTACAAGTGACATGAAAACATAGGCACTCATACACATCATTTTGAAAACCCTAACCAGACTTTTAATGCTAAGCCAGACATCCCCTGTAAAAAAACCAGTGATGAAGACGTTACCTTGACGATCATGATCTTCCAACAGGACAGACTTGCTTGAAACAGCACTGCTTGCAAAAAGCAAGGCCAAAAAGCAGGCAACAATAGTCATAGAAACTGTCATATCTGGAAATGACTAGGTAAGTTTGGTGAAGAGGAATGAAGAGCAGAACAACTTTCTCAATTCCAGTAACTCACTTTTTCAGACTGTGAGAGGGTGCATGTAAGTATAGCACGTTGCACAGTGCAAGAAACTGCAGTGTTTTGTAGAGGAAGCAGAGGGCCTTTAGTGTGGAGGGTATAAGGGCTATTTACACACCAGATTTGGAGGTGATATGTCGGTGTGCAACTATTTTATATTTACACTAACAAACTGGTCAATGATCCAATTGTGGGGAGATATTGGTGTTCTGAGCCTGTCTCCTCCACCTGGTACATTATTCATGACTCGACTGCTTTAAGGTACTACTTTGTCGGCGACCCATTTCAAATTAAAGGACACGTTACAATGCTAAAAGCTACTCCCATTCCATTAAAATATAGATGTAACATCAGGGATCAACGCTCTTGTGGGGACTTCAATTAAATCCTCAAATCAGAGATTTGGTAGTCTAGAAAACCCAAGGCCAAGAAATACTTGTACTAGGCTAAAGTGCAAAGCGATGATTTATTTATTTATTTAGTTCAAGGAAATTGGTTGGTTAGTCTAAGTGATTGAGGGTTTAGTTTTCTAAGAGAACTAAGTTCTTCTATAATTTGGGGTAATGGATTCAGTTTTGAACAAATTCGTCACTAGATAAATTTAGATGGGGAGTAAATTTAGATGGGGAGGATTGATCTTGAGGCCAACATCAAATCAACTTAAAATTCTTAACTAATTACACCACCCATTCTTAAATCAAATATGATTTGATAGACTAGAAACTCTAAGCCCAAGAATATTTGTACTATGGTAAAGTCCAAAGCGGTGATTTATTTATTTATTTTGTCGAGGGGAATCAATAGGTTAGTCTAGTCACTTTGTCTTTAAGAGGACAAACTCTCCAATTATTTCTTGTAGTTTGAACAAACCCACAACCTCATAAACCCAAATGGAAAGAATTGATCTTGAGACCAATATGAAATGATCCCAAAACCCTTAACTAGCTACATCACCCGTTCAAACTCATTCTAATGACCTTAAATCAAATATGACACAAGAGTCTAGAAACCTCAAGGCCAAGAATCCTTGTACTATAAGTTAGTGTACCAACCTAGAGTTTAGCTCTTTGACAGGACAAGCTCTCCTATAACTTCTTGGGATGATGGACTAGGCCCAAACCGAGTTTAGATCTTTGCTAGGATGAGCTCTCCTACAACTCCTTAGGGCAATGATTGAGCTTGAATGCATCCAAATAAACTCGGCTAGAGAGGGGCCAATGCTAGGTTCTAAAATGAGGCAAACACAAAGCTCTTAACCAACTACACCACCCCTTCAGACTCGTTCTAATGACCTAAAATCAAATCTGAGTTGTTATTCTAGAAGCCCTAATGACATGAATCATTATACTAGGCTAAAGCCTAAAGGGATTATTTCTATATTTATTTTGTCGAGGGGAAACGATAGGTTTGTCTTACAATTCAAAGTTAGAGGCGATAGATCCAGTCCAAACAAATCCACTCCCATATAATCCGAATGGAATGAATCAATCTTGGATCCTACATGAGACTAACCCAAACCTCTTAACCAACTACACCACCCATTAAAACTCATCTAATGTCCTTAAATTAAATCTGATTTAATAATCTAGAAACCCTAATGCATAGAATCCTTGGGGTAATGACTATGCCTGAATGCATCCAAATAACTCAACTGGAGAGGGGCCAATGTTAGGTTCTAAAATTAGACACACAAAAAGCTCTTAACCAACAACACCACCCCTTCAAACTCGTTCTAATGACCTAAAACCAAATTTGAGTTAGTCTAGAAACCCTAATAACGTAAATCCTTATGCTAGGCTAAAACCTAAATGGATGATTTGTTTATTATTTTATCAAGGAGACTTGATAGGTTTGTTTTACAATTCAGAGTTGGAGGTGGCATAACGACTCCAACCTAGTACACTCCCAAATGATCTGAAATGGAAGGAATCAATCTTGGATCTTACATGAAACTAAACCAAACCTCTTAACCGACTAGAAGGCCAAGAATACTTGTACTAGGCTAAAGTTCAAGCGATGATTTATTTATTTATTTTGCTCAAGGAAATCGGTAGGTTAGTCTAGTGATTGAGGGTTTAGTTTTCTAAGAGGACAAGTTCTTTTATAATTTGGGGTAATGGATTAGGTCTGAATAAATTTGTCACTAGATAAATCTAGATGGGGAGGATTGATCTTGAGGCCAACATCAAATGAATTTAGAATTCTTAACTAAAGTTACACCACCCATTCTTAAATCTAATATGATTCGGCAGACTAGAAACCCTAAGCCCAGGAATCATTGTATTATGGTATAGTCTAAAGGGCTGGTTTATTTATTTTTATTTGTTGAGGGGAATTGATAGATTAGTCACGTGACTTTGTCTTTAAGAGGACAAGCTCTCCTATAATTTATTGTCGTTCGAACAAACTCACAATCAGATAAACCTAGATGGAAAGAATTGGTCTTGAGACCCATTTGAAACGATCCCAAAACCCTTAACCAATTATATCACCCATTCACACTCATTCTAATTACCTTAATTCAAATATGACTCAAGAGTCTAGAAACCCTAAGGCCAAGAATCTGTGTACTATAAGTTAGTGTAGCAACTAGAGTTTAGCTCTTTCACAGGACAAGCTCTCCTATAACTTCTTGGGATGATGGACTAGGCCCAAACCGAGTTTAGCTCTTTGTTAGGATGAGCTCTCCTACAACTCCTTGTGGTAATGACTGAGCCTGGATGCATCCAAATAAACTCGACTGGAGAGGGGCCAATGTTAGGTTCTAAAATGAGACAAACACAATGCTCTTAACCAACTACACCACACCTTCAGACTCGTTCTAATGACCTAAAATCAAATCTAAGTTGTTAGTCTAGAAACCCTAATGAAATGAATCCTTATACTAAACTAAAGCCTAAAGGGATGATTTGTATATTTATTTTGTCAAGGGGAATTGATAGGTTTGTCTTTCAATTCAAAGTTAGAGGTGATAGATCCAGTCCAAACAAATCCACTCCAATATAATCCGAATGGAAGGAATCAATCTTGGATCCTACATGAGACTAACCCAAACATCTTAACCAACTATATCGCCCATTAAAACTCATCTAATGTCCTTAAATTAAATCTGATTTAATAATCTAGAAACCCTAATGCAAAAAATCCTTGGGGTAATGACTAAGCCTGAACGCATCGAAATAAACTTGGCTGGAGAGGGGCCAATGTTAGGTTCTAAAATGAGACACACACAAAGCTCTTAACCAACAACACCACCCCTTCAGACTCGTTCTAATGACGTAAAATCAAATTTGAGTTATTAGTCTAGAGACCCTAATGGCATGAATCATTATGCTGGGATAAAACGTAAAGGCACGATTTGTTTATTTATTTTATCAAGGAAACTTGATAGGTTTGTCTTACAATTTAGAGTTGGAGGCGACAGATCGATTCCAAACAAGTACACTCCCAAATCCAAAATGGAAGGAATCAATCTTGGATCTTACATGAAACTAACCCAGGCCTCTTAACCAACTAGAAGGCCAAGAATACTTGTACTAGGCTAAAGTGCAAGAGATGATTTATTTATTTATTTTGTTCAAGGAAATAGGTAGGTTAGTCTAGTGATTGAGGGTTTAGTTTTCTAAGAGGACAAGCTCTTCTATAATTTAGGGTAATGGATTAGGTCTAAAAAAATTTGTCACTAGATAAATCTAGATGGGGAGGATTGATCTTGAGGCCAACATCAAATGAATTTAAAATTCTTAACTAACTACATCACCCATTCTTAAATCAAATATGATTCTACAGACTAGAAACCCTAAGCCCAAGAATCCTTGTACTATGGTAAAGTCTAAAGGGGTGGTTTATTTATTTATATTTGTCGAGGGGAATCGATAGGTTAGTCATGTGACTTTGTCCTTAAGACGATAAGTTCTCCTATAATTTATTGTAGTTCGAACAAACTCACAATCAGATAAACCTAGATGGAAAGAATTGATCTTGATACCAATTTGAAACGATCCCAAAACCCTTAACCAACTATATCACCCGTTCAAACTCATTCTAATGACCTTAAATCAAATATGACTCAAGAGTCTAGAAACCCTAAGGCCAAGAATCCTTGTTCTATAAGTTAGTGTAGCAACTAGAGTTTAGCTCTTTGACAGGACAAGCTCTCCTAAAAGTTCTTGGGATGATGGACTAGGCCCAAATTGAGTTTAGCATTTTGCTAGGATGAGCTCTCCTACAACTCCTTGGGGTAATGATTGGGCCTGGATGCATCCAAATAAACTTGGCTGGAGAGTTGCCAATGTTAGGTTCTAAAATGAGACAAACACATTGCTCTTAACCAACTACACCACCCCTTCAGACTAGTTCTAATGACCTAAAATCAAATATGAGTTGTTAGTCTAGAAACCCTAAAGACACGAATCCTTATACTAGGCTAAAGTCTAAAGGGGTGATTTGTTCATTTATTTTGTCCAGAGGAATTGATAGGTTACTCTTATGATTCAGAGTTAGAGGTGATGGACCTGGTCCGAACAAGTCCTTTCCCAAATAGTCCAAAATGGAAGGAATCAATCTTGGGTCCTACATGAAACTAACCCAAACCTCTTAACCAACTACACCGCCCATTAAAACTCGTCCAATGTCCTTAAATCAAATCATCTAGAAACCCTAATGCCAAGAATCCATCATCTAGAATCCTTAAATCAAATCACTAGAAACCCTAATGCCAAATGCCAAGAATCCATCATCTAGAAACCCTAATGCCAAGAATCCTTGTACTGGGCTAAAGTCCAAAAGGATTATTACAATCCTCTACACAGGTCATGATAGTCTGAACAGATCTCAAAGCGAGCGTAAATAGTAGTATAGAATCCACTTCTTCGATCCACATCCACGCTCAGAGAATTCCAAGAAAAACTTTTCATGCGGTATTA
Source organism: Thuja plicata (assembly GCA_018584345.1). Classification (NCBI taxonomy): domain Eukaryota; kingdom Viridiplantae; phylum Streptophyta; class Pinopsida; order Cupressales; family Cupressaceae; genus Thuja; species Thuja plicata. Next base: position 847,760 of record MU225457.1, on the reverse strand, counting down.
CGGAGGGATTGAACGGCCCGTACACAAGGAAGAAGGTGGGCAATCCAATGCTCTTGGAATTTCCCGCCCGCCAAAACAAAGACATCATGTTGGAAGCTTCGGGAACGTTACTGCAGGAGCTGGAGATTACCAAGATAACAAAAGAGAGGGAGATATTTTTGCGTCGCAGGATCGCTCCTGCTCTCTTGGAACAAATCTGCGCCGTCGAGTTGAGGTGGCGGACAGAGTATACGCATTGCTTAACACGGCGTCTGGTGATGCGACGTTTGCATGTCTGGCATGGGAGTTTAACGTGCGCTCGGTTTCCTCGAAGTGTGGAGAAGAAAACATAAAAATGCGATTTTTATACCAAGTGGAAAGAAAAAAGTGCTGTTCAACTCAAAACGAGGAGGCTGCTATCGAGGAGAAGAAAACATAAAAGTATGAATTTTAGCAAATTTAAGCTGTGTATTAAGTGGCGCCGCCTGTTTCTCCTCTTCCGCTGCTCCAGACATTCATAATTCAGACTTCTCAACAAAATAAAAAAGAATTGCATGAGGCGCCCTTGGACCTTGGATCTGCAACCACTTTACCACGCACATGGTTTTTTAATTCAACCATTTTCTATACTTGTTGTGTTGAAGTTTTGGTCTCAGGAATCCGTACTCAATTCCAACTTGTCTTGCTTCTTTTATTTTAGTTGGCGCATGGGAGTCACGTTGAATCCCATGGATTTCAAAATTCCCATCATGAAAACTGTTATTGAAAGAGAGAAATAAACTATTTTAATTGTGGTATGAATCGATGGAAACTCAAGCCTTGAGTTTGGTGAAAAGAAATATTCCATGCTTGAATCCATATAGTACTTTGGATTCTACAGCCAGTACTGTGACATTTGTGTTCATCGTCAAACAAATTGCTTGTGTTCAATGTAATTTATATGTTTTATAACTTCAACCATAATGCTTGTCTCAAAGTTCTATAGATGGTGACTTGTGCATCTTCTTAGAAGCAGTCATTACAAATCCTGGTTTATATACATATAATTAATCTTAAGTTTGTAGTTTTCTTCTCTATATATTGTGCTTGATTGATTTCATCATTTCTTTTTGTTAGTCGAGGTGGTGAATAATGATTTTCTAGTAAACCTTCTTGGATTTTTCACCCTTAGAATTTAGATACAACTTCAGAGGTAGTGAAGTTGTAGTAAACCTTCTTGGATTTGTATCCTCGGACTTATAGTAAACTTCCTTGGACTTTTACCCTCAAACTTTAGATACAACTTCAGAGGTTGTGGATTTGTAGTAAACCTCCTTGAATTTTTACCTTCGGACTTTAGTGACAACTTCAAAGGTGGTGGATTTGTTGTAAACCTCCTTGGATTTTCACCATCGTATTTTAGCGATAACTTCAAAGGTCATAGATTTATAAAAATCCTTCTTGGATTTTAGTAGTGACTTAGTGACAAATTAAGTAGTGATTGTAGTGCCAAACAAAGATAGTAGAGAGAAGGGAATATGGAGGGTGCAAAAAAGAGGGGAATGAGAGAAAAAACTTGTGCAGGTCAGAAAGAACACCATACTTTAAATTGCAAAGGAAAGAGTCAAAAGGTAGTGTTGACATAGTGTGGAAGAGAGGAGAGAAGTACATGGACAAAGGAGACAACAAGGTATAATGAATTAACCAAAAAAAACTTGGGTGCAAGAGGAAGTAAGATTGCACAAGGGAGCTTTAGCACGTTTAAAATAATTAATACTTCTAATATTTGAAGTAGCTTAAAACAATAAAAAGGATGTGATGTTAATAAGGGCTAGAAGAGTATGGGGCTAACTATATTTAGTGTGTGGATGTTCATTGGGGCCGATACAGTATGTGTTTGATAATGCATAACATGTTCCTACTCCTGGAGTAATGTGTGTGCTTTAAGACCTAGTTGACTACATATTTGATTAATGGTTTTTCTTATGGTCGATATCTAGTTTTGTAGTTATCTTCTCAACATATTGTGTTTGATTGATTTCATCATTTTTTCTCCTAGTTAGTCGACATGGTGAATAATGAATTTGTAGTAAACCTCCTTGGGTTTCTCTCCTCTAACTTTAGATACAACTTTAGAGGTAATGGATTTGTAGTAAACCTTCTTGGGCTTTTACCTTCAAACTTTAGATATAATTTTAGAGGTGGTAGATTTATAGTAAATCTCCTTGGAATTTTATCCTTGGACTTTAGATACAACTTCAGAAGTGGTGGACTTGTAGTTAACCTCCTTGGATTTTTACCCTCGGACTTTAGATACAACTTCAAAGGTGGTGGATTTATAGTAAACCTCCTTGGGTTTTTACCTTCAGACTTTAGTGACAACTTCAAAGATTGTGGATTTGTAGTAAACCTCCTTGGATTTTCACCGTCGTACTTTAAGGACAAATTCAAAGGTGGTGGATTTTGAAAAATCCTCTTTGAATTTTAGTAGTGACTTTAGTGACAAATTAAGTAATGATTTTAGTGCCAAATAGAGATAGTAAAGAGAAGAGAAGATAGAGGGCATCGATAAAGAGGGGAATGAGAGATAAACCTTGTGCATGATAGAAAGGACAACATACTTTGAATTGCAAAGGAAAGAGTCAAGAGAGACAATGTTGACATAGTGTGGAAGAGAGGAGAGAAGTACATGGAGAAGGAGAAAATAAGGCATATTGAATTAACAAAAAAAAGTGTGGGTGCAAGAGGAAGTAAGGCTCGGCAAGGGAGCTTTAGCAAGTTTAAAACAAGTAATACTTTTAATATTTTAAGTATCTTAAAACAAGAAAGAGGATGTGTTGTTAATAGAGGCTAGTAGAGTATGTGGCTAACTATATACACAGTGTGTGGATGTTCATTGGGGCTGGTAGAGTATGTGTTGGATAATGCATAGCATGTTCTTACTCTTGGAGTAATGTGTGTGCTTTAAGACCTAGTTGACTACATGTTTGATTAATAGTTTTTCTTGTGGCCGACATGTGAAAATATTGGAATATTAATCAAATGATTCAAAGGTGTGTAAGATACTAAGAAAAAATATGATGAGTGTTGCAAATGTGCGAGTATGTGGGTGATGATGCAACCAAGTTTTCTAATCAATCACTTTGTGCAATTTTATTTGATGATCTTATGCATAGTGAGTGGATGTTTAAAATTTGATCAAATCATGAAGAAGTTGAGTATTCAATCTTGATGGTCTGAATTACATATCTATTATATTTTGTTTGAGATTGGTGTCTCACATGTTGAGTTGGTGCCCAGATCATGAATTAAGAGTTTGGTGTCTCATGTATATTGGTACTTAGAAATGTAATTAGGCGTTGGTGTCTCTGATAGGCTAGTAGCTACTTACTATTGTAAATTCCTTATTATATTCCTATGAGGTTGGATTTGGGAAGTAGAGCGAAACAATTATTCTCACCTTAGTCTTTCTATTTTGTGTTTCCACATAAATTTAGTGCTCATTGTGTAGATGTGTGTTTATGTTCTGAATCATTTTTTAAGTTGCTTGATAATTAAGGAAATACTAGTAAATGCTACTAATGATGATTTGGGTTTGACGTTAATTGTGATGGAGAAGTTATTAAGGATAATTAATGTTCAATTGAGTTAGAATTTCCATATACTAATTCACCCCCTCCCTCTTCGCCTTCAATATATTTGTGTGCTTAACTTTTTAGATCTTTACAATAGTTATAGAAACTTAATAGAAATAAACATAAATAGAATGCATACCACAACAAAATGATTTACGTGGGGTAAACCTTTTTGGAAGGAGAAACCTTACACTCCAAAAGCCACCAAATATTTTTTTAAGAAATCAACAACACATTATATTATACTTATAGGGCAAGCTTGTCATAGGAGCATACCAGCTAAAGATCCGAAGGTAATTGAAATAACTATAAGACTCTTGCACACATCATCCATCTCACACACCTAATATATAGGAGATACAATAAATAAAACTATCAAGTGATATTACTATACCAAGAGAAAAAACCATCCAAAAAGAGGCTCCTAGCTTATCTACAATCCAAGATGTCTTATGATAGATCAAAACAAGTGTATTTATTTTCTTCATTTCTTATAGGCCTCTTTGAACTGCTCTTCTTGTTTATATAATCAACTTTCTTTATGAAATTTTGTTACATTTCTAATTATATTTTGTATAATCATTTTTTTTTCTCATATAATTCCCTTTGAAATACTATTCTTTTCTATATAATCAACTTTATTCAATTTTGAAAAAAAAATACATGTTTTTTCTATATAATCAACTTTGTTCAATCTTTTTAAAAAAAAATACATGTTACATTATCCCATGCTTTCTTACAATTACCAAAATAAAAATTGTGATGCCCAACCATCTTAACGAGGAACACTGGTATAAATATAAATTGAAATGATGCAACTTGCTTATATACTTGTATAAAGCCAAAACCTTGTTTTTTCATAAACGTGTGACAGCAAAAATGGTACTCAGTTAACCTAGTTAGCTAAACAAGTTGATCTATGCATGAGCGTGTCATCACCATTGGATTGAGTTAGCTGTGATGTAACTCCTACGTGGGTAGGGAGTAATCTAGTGAGCCCTAGTGTGTGAAACGAATCACACGCAATAGAAACTTACAACGTTCTTCCAATCCCAATGACCGACTATAACTAAAATAATTCTTCACCAAATTTTAGGGGAAAATACATAAGAAGACGCATAACTCAAGAGACACCTACCATGTTTGGAAAACGAGAAAAGCCATATTCATCTACTAACCAAATTCTGTCCTTCAACCTCATTTGCATGAACACCTACCATGTTTGAAAAACGAGAAAAAGCCATATTCATCTACTAACCAAATTATGTCCTTCAACCTCATTTGCATTAACACCTACCATGTTTGGAAAAGGAGAAAAGCCATATTCATCTACTAACCAAATTCTGTCCTTCAACCTCATTTGCATTATTTTTTGCATTATGGTGTAAGTATCATATTCTTTAGTAGTTTCAAGTTCTAGAATTGTATGTTTAGAGCATTAATCTCATACAAGCTTAATGTGATGTTCAAAGTTAGTTTTATTTACATTAATATAATTTTGAAATAATAAATTTGTTTAGTTTTTAGTCAATAAGTTCATAACCAAATTCACAAGTTAGAAATCAAGGATGAATTGTTGTTTAAGTATATCAAGGTCGTCATTTTCAGTATTTCATCGATGATTGTTATCAATATTTTTTTTTTTATAAACGTATGATTAATCAAACTATTTTTCACTGTATCTACACTATTATTAGTTCATGTGGAAAATCACCTTTAAGTTTAGTGTGAGCGTCCACTCTTATTATGTCAAAGAATATTATTCTTTATAGAAAAAAATGTTCTTTATTTTTGTTATAGTTTCTTATCGTTATCAGTTTTAATTTGAGGTATATATTAATAACAAGTACTATACTAAAGGAAGAATACAACAAAATTAAAAATAGAGAGAAGAAGAACTAACAACTATTTATTCATCATTAGAAAATAAACATATATAGATTCATCCGACTTAAACAAGATCGTCTAATCATGTTAATAAAAATGACAAACTAGATATGATTGACAACTAACTAGAGACTCTTGATAGCTAACTTAGAAAAATCCACATTTATTATTTTATTCCTATTGGAACTTTAATGAAACCTAAAGTTTTGTCAAACTATTAGAACAATATATTCTAACACCCCCTCTTAATGCTACAACATTAAAATTTGCATACAACATAAAATAATAAGAAATCTATTACTTAAATGTTGTTCTTTGAAAATAGTTCAGTAAGTACTCTTCAAGTTGTTTCCCAACTACAATCACCCAGCTATCATCCAAGCTCCCAACATCATTGGATACCATTTGCACATGAAATGTCTCATCACCCTTTTAAGGTATAATGTTGAACTTCTAGATTGTGAATCCCCCTTTGAACTATTGGACACCAATCTCACATATATTTTGTAACTCAATGAGGTATAGTTTCTCCAATCCACAAGTACCTCAAACTATTGAGCATCTATCTATCCTCTAATGTATCTCTCTTTGTCTTCAAAATGTTGGCTTCTTCAAAATAGATTAAGTTCCTCATCCTCAATGAATCAATCAATATCTAGTAGTTCTTTTGCATACTTCATTTGAAAAACTTTTTCTCTTTATTTTAAATACTTCTCTTCTTGTAGGAAAAAACTCCTCTTTCACCACTTAGACTATGACTACAACAATTGAAGCATATCAAGTTACTCTAATAGCATATATAAAAAAAACACATTACTATAAACAAAAAACACAACAAAAAATTAAATATAGAGAAAGGAAGAACTCACAACTTATATTCATCATTAGAAAATACAAATAGGTGAAGTGTTCCAATAGTTGTTATAGCTAACTTCACACACCCATAGAGCCTAACTATACATCAAATTTTGACGCTTTTTTTGGTTGTCTCCGTATAAAACTTAACTATGTAAAAAATAGGTGTTGGATTCTAGGTAGTAATGATGCTCCTTGTAGAATTTGTTAAGTCTCAAAGGGTCAAAACCAGGCCATTTCAAAGTCTCATCTAATGCCTAGCCCCTTTGTGTCATTACACGTTCATTTAGACAAGCAAAATAATTTTATAATTGATCTAATTCTTTCACATAAATGCCCAAATAATCATGCAAATGTTTTCACAAATGCCCCCAAAATGGTGCACTATTCGTGCCAATAAACTTGCACAATTGATCTAATTGCCAACTTCTTTTTCCAAAAAATGAGTTGTTATTGGCTCGTAGATGATTTTCTAGTGAGTTTTTAATTTGTGAAATGTAGTGCACAACTCCTGGAATGTGCTCAACTACTACTACTCTTCCCCTCTATATATTCAACTAATAGAAATGACAACAAACTAGATATGATTGACAACTAACTAGAGACTCTTAATATCTAACTAGAACAAATCTACATTTATTATTTGATTCATATTCGAACTCCAATAACACCTAGAGCTCTGTCAAATTGTTGAAGCATTATATTCTAACAATAAGTGGATGTTGTTTTACAATAAGAAGTTGTCTAAGGATTGTGGTTGTTTGTGTTTCCTTTGTGAAACAATTATTTTGAGTTCTATTGTTCATTCTTGGATTAGATGAAGCTTAAGATGTTGCTCATTTTGGGAAGCATGCTCCAAATTTTTGAACTAGGTACTCACTTTTTCCAATTTCTGATCAGTACTCAAGTCTTTCGAGTTCTAATTATAAGTCTAATTTGTCCTATTAGTCCTTTTTAAAATTATTCATATTAACCCAATACATAATTAGTTTCAAATTTTTTCCTTAAGCTCAAATTTTCTTCTATATTTCTCAGAGGACTAATTATGTATTGGGTCTATATTTTTCCTTAACTAATATTCTTCAATATTACTTATAGTTTACAATATCATTTAACAATTTCATAACTTTCTTTAAATTATTTTGAACTTAATTCTTTTCATTATAAATTTAAATATTAAAAAAAATTTAAAAATTTTAATTTTAATTTTTTTAAAATATTGCATATTAACTCAATGTCTTACTTTTGTGAAGAAAATCAAATCATCCCCTAATACCGTGGAGAGAAAGATCATAGTAGGCCCTAATTTACTTAGACTCTCACATCCTCTACTTTGAAATATTTGAAGTCTTTAAGAAAACCATAGACTTGGGAGGGTGAGTATAGTCCCGTGAAAATTAATTTAATACAATAAAATATACCTTATTCATATATATAATTTAAGCTCAAAGAGAACTAGTAGGAAAGAACCAAGTAAACAAAACCTCCAATCTTGCTCACAAAAAACTTAAAAAAACCAAGTCTCCAACAATTGCAAAATGAGCAAACAACCACAATTACAATGTTGCCAGCCCAAGAGAAACATCCAAAGGACTAATTACAAGAAGAATCCTTTTAAAAAATTGATAGAGTAGCCAACTAGTTTACCCCACCCGATCCAAAAACCCACCCAGAAGCCCACCCAAGAAACTCATCAGGATATAACAAAACCCAAGACGATCCCGAGAACCCAACCACCCCAATACATCTGAAGAAGACCCACTAGGAAAGAATGGGACCAGAAGAAGAAGGAAAAGAAGAGGATGTTGATGCCTTAGTGGAAGAAGAGTTTATATCATCCCCAGAGCCTGGAATCATTCATTGTGTCTGTACTGGAAAAACTCATCTGACACAATGAACCTTCAGAGTAGGTGCAACCATCAGAAGGGTGTCATCGCCAACACATATGTCCCATACGATCATATTGCCTAGAAGCCTAAAAGAAATAGAAGTAACATTTGACATCAAGCCAGAGAACCTGCATATACACTTTCTCAACAATCTACCAAGATCAATATTAGTGATGATGATATATGCAAATAAAATCTAATATAGCATCATTAAGAAATTAAACACTAGAAAATGTCAGTATAAGAAAATAAATAAAAGTGTTGAAACTCCTCTAATTTTTGCCTTTGAAATTGAAGATTCAAAATTACTAACACCTTGTACCCAAGTGGAAAATGAAACTCCTTTGGTATTAACCTTTAAAATTCCTTTTCCCAATCCAATGAATTTTTAACTTTGAACCTCCATCCAAAGTTCAAGGTTCAAGGTTCAACGTAACCCCCAAGCGCGCTTTCCTTAAATATTTTGTTTGGTCATGGTTCTTTTATTAACCACTACTTTGTCATGTCGGACATCGAACTTGAACTTTGAAATCTTCAAAGTTCAGGGTCCAAAAATTGACATTGGCCATGGTGGTGTTCATGCGATTGTTGGTCCCAATTCTATCTATCCGCAAGGTTACTTAAACCACGAACCCAATCATCAAATGAATCAAATTTATTTTACCCACCAATTGATCTTGAACATTGACCCTCAACCAAAGTTCAAGGTTCAAGGTGCAACGTCTCCTCCAAGCGCACATTTTGTAGTCTACTATAGTCTCTCAAGAATTTATTCAACTATCACCCCCCTTATGGAATGAGATTGATTCTCATTATATGCCACATGGATATTAGATCCACTAAATGTGATAGACATGTCTCATAAACACACCACTACATCAACGATGAGACACATTTTTTCATCATCTACTTCATAAAAAATTATGATTAATTTATAATGGTTTATTACCGACTTCATTACTAATCTCATGATTAATCATCATCACCCTAAATCGATATTAGTTAGATTAATAGAAGTCATTGTCTTCCTATAAAAATGGATCTATTTTCCAGTTATCATCGTTGTATAATTGATCATTGTCTCAAGCACATTTTTTCTCATCTCATGCCAATTAAATAATACTTAATAGCATATGATGGTCTCTGAATCGGTGGGAATCATAATCATTGTCGCTACTCTAATTTTATTTTATTTGTTGCAATCTTAACATTATATTGGTTGTGGTGTATGAGATAATTATCACCATCCAAAATGGTCTTAATCATTTTGAAAATAGTAAGTACATTTATATTTGATAGGTCTCCACCCAAAAATTGTCTTGCTATCTAAATTGGTTAACTGACAAATGAATAAAAAACTTATTGCCCACCCACTGAAATTTGAACAATGAACCAGAACACTGAAAGTTCAAGGTTCATAATTCAACATAGCCTTTGGATTTTGCCTTATAAATTCTAAATTCCCCCATTGAGTTTGAACATTGAACCTCACTTTCCACATCTCGCCTGAGCATCCTATATTATTTTCTTTAGTGGCGGCTATGTTTTTACCAGAATATGTGAGAAGAATCAGAATGAATTCTCCCATACACAAAAAAAATAACCGCTCGAGGATGATCTTCTTATTCTCATCATGAAGGATAAAAAACTCACCCCTCATGATGAAAATAAGGAATTAAATAGCCAGTAAATATATCAGAAAATATTATCCATCGATCCAGTACCAAGTACCAAATAGTGTAGAGGCACAAAGGTATCAACTAATGTGAATCCTCCCCATCTTAAAAAGTGTAGATATGGATACATATGAATACTAAGAGTATTTGGCTCTTGTAAAAGACAATTATAATTGATGCAACATCAAATTTCATAGGCAAATGTTACAAAATTGTCTTTGCCCTGTCTAACTATGCCATAATTTCAACTTAATCCCACAAGAAAGGATGAGGTAGATCCCCCTATCAGGTGAACATAAGGATATTGAAACCCACGGTGGGATGAAACACGTAAGGACCCACTATAATTCCCTGAATAAGACCACCTTATCACCACATATCCATATGAAGAAGTAAAACTCATCAAAGGCCCTTATTGAGTTGTTTATTGGCAAATTCCACTTATACAAATGAATACCTGGGATAAGAATGAGCCTCAATCTTAATCAAAACTGGAGGATCACAAGTAATCATATTACCTCCATCCAAGTAATGTTGAAGGAAAATCAAATGGTGTTCAAATCACAGTCTATTTGAATACTCTCACCATAGAGTGTGTAAAGAAATATTATCTCCAGAATACATAAATAAACATAGCCAGATGGGGTAGGCCACTTAATTTGATGAACATAACGATGCAAAGAAATTAATAAATAAAGCATCAACTATTATCTAAGAGAAAGTTATTTTATTGCTAGTATTTTTATATTTTTATGTTATTCATTTGAAAATGATTATTTTCATTACAATATAGAACATTTTATACTAATTATATGTTAATTTATTAATTAAAAAGTAAAAATGAATAGTAAAATAATATTATATGGCCCTTATTTTTTTAAATATTAAAAATAATAATTTTCACATGAGTAAATTAATAATGTAAAATAAAAATAAAAATAAATTGAATACAAATTAAGTATGCATTGGGCATGCATGTTTAGTTAATTGATCATTAAGTACATAATGAATGAGTATTTTTATCTCCCCTTGGATGACCAATAGACATAGTCCTTCTTGGTGTGTCAAAGTTGGAGCAGAGCCCTAGAAACTATGTCAAAAATGCCTCTCTAGGGATCCACAATACCCCTACTCTGTCACAATCTAGGACTCTACTAAAGAGTTCCCAAAACCCACATTCACAAGACTAGGTCTTCCACTAGCCTCCAACACCCAAAAGGGAAAAATAGGACACAACTAGAACAAAGAAATCCAAGGATGAAAAAAGGGTTCTATCAATATTATATCATCATATTAAATGAAATAAGACACAAATTCCCTACTGAGATATCTCTGAGATTCAATTTAGACCCCCAAACCACTATAGGGCTACAAGGAGAAAATATGGATTTCTAAGGGAAAATTACTTGGAAATCCACCATAGAAAGTCTTAACCACCCTAAAAGTCTCTAATACATTCACCAACAACACCCTCCAAGCTAGGGCTCTTGACCAATCCCCTAACTCTTGTTGTCCTCAATTCTCTCCTAGACCTAATAGGGCTAATAGGCTAGTTTTCCAAAGAAACTACTTGAATATCGATTAAATTTATTATCCCACCAATTGGGACACATGTAGGATCATAAAAAATATCCAAATCTAAGGATTTAGATTTTCATTCCACCCCTGGCCCGAGTTGTGTCTCAAAAACTCAATTTTGGACAGTCACATATGAATGCCTGTCCTGAAGATTCAATCATCTCTCCCTCCATTGAATGACTCCTGATATAAGACCTCCAAAGTCTTAAATTAAATCCTCCCCACTTTCTCTCCCTAAAGGCTTAGAATTTTCCCAAGCTGGAGTCTCTGGGAAAGAGGAATTTTGTATTGAAACCCTAGTTAGGGCCTTTCTCAGACTAGTGAGCAATAAAAATTTGATAACCTTCGATACCCTACACTTCAAGACTTAAAAAAAATTGGAACATTCAACCAAGATACTGGATCAACTTTTCCAACCCTTCAATGGTGCATTGGGATCCGTACAGGACCGTACCACTCTGAAATGCAGTTAGAATTACAGAAAATAGTTTGGTTTTTATTGGTTTCAATGCAAAAACTTTACAAATTCTCCACACCAACTTTGGAGAAAGGTTTTTCCACCATTACATATCATTCCCAAGTGGTTCCCACTGACAAAATTGGTTGTGAACATTGGGATTCAAAAGTTGCAACTTTTTGCAAAAGTTGATCTATGCAACATTGACAACTTTTGACAACTTTTTGCAAAAGTTATCAATTATAGCTAAACTTGTAAAGTTTGGTGTTTTTACACCATAGGGAATCTTAGAAGGCCTAAAATGAAATTCATACCCTTCCTTAGGTCCCCTAGACTATTCTATCCTACTCTACCCAAGATTGTCCAAATTGATTAAGGTGAACAACTAAGTTTATAACATCACTTAGTGTCCCGTTGTCTTACATTTTAGGAATTATTGACAACATTGGATCTAAGATCCAATCACAACCCTAACCCTTCTTGTTTGGATCCACAGATGTTCTTTCAATGGATGAACTTGAGGTTTTTCTTGCACCATACTCCCAGGGTGCACTGATCTCAATGTAAGGAAACTCAGGTGCGGAAACAACTTCCTACACTAATCTCAAAAGGAAAGTATTGTGCAAATTCTTTAAAATCCTTACAATTTCAGATTCATTAACTACTTTAAAAATGATATTGCAGCCTTATACCATGCATATAGAAAATAGAGAATGACAAAATGATTTACCCTGGGGAAAACCTTTTGGTAAAAAACCCCAGCACTCCAAAACCTGCACAATGTATTATCTTCAACACAATGGTTACAACACACTTGCAATGCAAGTTCTTTCAGGAGACAATCGACACACACAGCCAAATCTAGTAGCACCAGATTATACCAACAATACACTCTTTTCCTATATCCGTCTGCAACCCTAAAAAATGCTTATATCATGCGCTTTCATTTTTAGGGCAACTTCCAAAGATAGTCGTATTAGGGTTTTACCATTCTCTGAGAAAATAGGAACCCTAAAATTGTGGAAGAGTGTACAATACTCAACTTTATCAGTTACCACATGTCATTGCATGTCTTCACCCATCATTGAGTCTTCTAAAAATAGCTCTTACGTGTCATAGGAATCCGTCATAACCATTTCAGCCATGATCTCCTTACACACAATTCAAAATGCCGACACATCAAGTGGAGTGACACATCAACATGCCAACTAGACATGTACACTC
>MU225457.1:814820-831556 GCA_018584345.1 Thuja plicata | reverse complement strand
TTTAGCGAGCACCATAGAACCTCTCATCATCTTGCATCCATCTTTCAAAAAGACAACTTGCACACCTACATCATTCAACATACTTACAGATAATAGGTTTCATGCCAAACCTGGAATGTGCATAACTTTGTTGATTTCCTTTACTCGTCCATCAGGAAATCTGATAGTGATCCTTCCGCGTCCAACTATCTTTAGGTGAGAATCATCACCCAAGTACACCTTTCCACCATCAAACTCTTCATATTTTGAGAACTAGTTTCGATGAGAGGTCATGTGAAAAGAAGCACCCGAGTCTACCAACCACACATCATCAGATGCATGGGCTGCCAAAGCTGCAATAAAAGCATCTCCATCTTCTTGAGATTTTTTGGAAGCTGAATCTGAGCCTTTCTTCTTCTTCTTCGATTCTTTGCAGTCCCTCCGGAAGTGCCCAAATTTATCACCGTTCCAACATTTCACCTTGGAATTTCTAGGAGTCTTAGAACTCCCGCGAGATTTGGATCTACCCTTCTTTGACTTATTGTCATTTTTCTTTCCTTTGTCGTTGGATCTCCCACGAATAGCAAGGGCTTCCTTAGACGAATCCGAAGTCTTTCTTCTCATCTCCTCAGATAGCAGTGAAGACACCACATCATCCATACGAAATGTGACTATAGTACTTTTGAGAGCCATCACAAGATGGTCCTACAAATCTGGAAAGGAACAAAGCAGGGTCATACATCGATCCTCCTCCTCGATCTTGGCACCGGATGATGCCAACTGTGTAATCAATAAATTGAATGCATTGAGATGATAATTTACGGATCCACCTTCCTCCATTCTTAAAGAATACAACTTCTTTCTCAGGAACAACTTATTCACCAGAGATTTGGCCTGATACATAGACCCAAGCCGTTTCCACAAATAATTTGTAGTAGTCACATCAAGAACATTTAGAAGAACAAAATCTGCTAGACAGAGTCTGATGAGACCCTTAGCCTTCTAATCCTTGACCTCCCAATCCACTTGAGATATCACTGCAGGTCTCACATCAAGTGAAGTAGCCTCCCATAGATCACGGTCTTCAATTATGTCTTCCATTTTGAGTTTCCACAACTCGAAATTAGTGCCATTAAATTTCTCCACCTCCATTCTAATGTATGAGGAACTTTTCATCTCAATCTACAAATATGATTCAAAATGCTCTACACAAAAAAATCCCACTCAACTTGAGATTAGCTCAAAAAACCCTACCCAACAACTAGGATCAAAATTTGATCAAGCTCTGATACCACTTGTAAGAAAACTTAGGTGCGAAAACAACTTCCTACACTAATCTCAAAAGGAAAGTATTGTGCAAATTCTTTAAAATCCTTACAATTTCAGATTTGTTAAGTACATTAACAATGATATTGCAACCATATACCATGCATACAGAAAATAGAGAATGACACAATGATTTACCCCGGGGAAAACCTTTTGGTAAAAATCCCTAGCACTCCAAAACCTGCACAGTGTATTATCTTCAACACAACAGTTACAACACACTTGCAATGCAAGTTCTTACAGGAGACAATCGACACACACAGACAAATCTAGTAGCACCAAATTATACCAACAATACACTCTTTTCCTATATCCATCTACAACCCTAAAAAATTCTTATATCATGCGCTTTCCTTTTTAGGGAAACTTCCAAAGATAGCCGTATTAGGGTTTTACCATTCTTTGAGAAAATAGGAACCCTAAATTTTTTGTAAAGTACTCAACTTTATCAGTTGCCACATGTCATTGCATGTCTTCACCTGTCATTGAGTCTTCTAGAAATAGCTCTTACGTGTCATAGGAATCCATCATAACCATTTTAGCCATGATCTCCTTACACACAATTCAAGATGCCGACACATCAAGTGGAGTGACACATCAACATGCCAACTAGACATGTACACTCACACTTAATTACATTGTTTGCAATAAATACATTTTACAAAACAAATAATAAGAATAGGAATTATCCAAGGTTGAGACATCTTATTCCTAACACTCAAGTCCTCTTGAGATGAGGTCTTATAAACTGGAGCCATGCTTTTGAATTTCTTTCTCATCCATCCATACAAATTCCTCCTCAGGGCTATCTTTCCATTTGACCAAATACTTCTTGTAAACATTCTTTCTAGTTTTTTTTATGATCTTGGTGTCTGAAATCTTCTCAAGCCTCTTTGGGACATGAGAGGGTATACGTGCAACATCCTTTTCAAGTTCTTCCACCTATACTTCAGAACCTGCATTCACATCACCTTTATAAGGGGTTAGATCACAAATATTGATTATAGGGGAGATGCCAAGGTGTGAGGGTAGTTCAATCTCATATACATTCAACCCATGCTTCTTCAACACTAGACAAGGTCCTACTTTCTTCAAGAGTATTTTAGTGTGTTTTCCCTTAGGTAATCTTTCCTTCTTCAAATATGCCCACACCAAGTCTCCCACCTGCAACTGAACATCTCTTCTATGCTTTTCTTTGGCTTTCTTATACTTTTCTGCACTCTTCTCAATTGCCAATCTCACCGAGTCTTGAATTTCTTTCATACTCTCTGCAAATTCTTCTCCATGAACACTGACTGGAGTGTTTTGTGGTAATTCTTTGAGTTCCAAGATGCCTCTTGGACTTTTCCCATACATAATGTGAAAGGGACTCTTCCTTGTACTTATGTTGATTGAGTCATTGAAAGAAAACTCTGCTTGGGGTAGGACTGCATCCCACTTGTCTCCATATTGGTTTTTCAAACACCTAAGTAGATTTCCAAGTGATTTTTTTACCACTTATGTCTGCCCATCTATTTTTGGATGGTAGGCAGAACTAAAGCTTAGATTGGTCCCTAACTTCTTCCATTAGGTCCTCCAAAAGTGACCAATAAACTTTACATCTCTATCAGAGAGAATGATTTGAGGTAAGCCATGGATCCTCACAATTTCTTTGAAGAACAAACTTGCAAGATGCATCATTTGTACTTTTATAAGGGATAAAGTGGTCCATTTTACTAAACCTGTCCACTACAACATAGATGTTATCATATCCCTTTTGTGTCCTAGGTAATCCCATTACAAAGTCCATGCTACAACTCTCCCAAGGTCTTATAGGAATAGGTAGAGGCTGGTATAGTCTTGCATTTATGGATGTACCCTTGGTTGTTTGACAGATTGTGCATGTCTCTAAAATATTCCTTACTTCAGTCTGAAGTTTAGGCCAATAATAGAACCTTCTCACCTGTTCCAATGTCTTGTCCAAACCAAAATGTCCTCCCATGTTGCCTGCATTTTTTTCCCTAATAATGTTCTCCCTCATTGAACATTTTGAAATGCATAACTGGTGTCCTTTGAACAAGAGTCCATTTTGAAGCAAATCGTCTGCACACTCTACATGGTAAGCCTTAGAAAAGTCAGAACACACCTTATAAATATCTTTGAAATCATCATCATTCTTATACATGCCCTTCAATGAATCAATCCCTACACTTTGGAGTTGGATTTGTTGCACAACTAGAGTCCTCCTACTCAATGCATCTTCCACCTTATTGGAAAATCCCTTCTTATGCTTGATTGAAAATGTGTAGGATTGTAATGATTCCACCCACTTCAAGTGTTTGTGGCTTATTTTCTCTTGGCTGTTTAGGAAACTTAATGCTCGGTTGTCTGTGTAGACAACAAATTCTTTTGGAAGGAGCTAGTGCCTCCATTTCTTTAATGATTGGACTAAGGCATATAGTTCCAAGTCATAAGAGGATTATTTCCTCTTTTCTTCATTCAATTTCTTACTGAAAAAGGCTATAGTCCTGCCTTCTTTGCTCAAGACAACCCCTATAGCTAGGTTAGAAGCATCACATTCAATAGTAAATACTTTTTGAAAATCAGGAAAGACTAGGATAGGTTTCTCCATTACCATTTTCTCTGGCATTTGGAAGGATTCTTATGCATCTTTTTTCTACACAAACTTGCACTTCTGCCCACCCTTAATGGTTTCAAGGATAGGGGCACACAACTGACTGAAACTCCTAATGAATTTTCTGTAAAAAGATGAATGCCCATGAAAACTCCCGACTTCTGTCATTGTCCTAGGAGAAGGCCAATTGAATATGGCTTCTACCTTCTCAGGGTCCATTTTGATGTTCCCTCTTGAGACTACAAATCCTAAATATATGAGCTCTTCCTACATAATAACACATTTTTCCAAATTTATGAAAAGCTTCTCTCATGGAATCTCTTCAAGACCAAGTTAAGATGTTCCAAATGTCCCTCCTTACTCTTGCTAAAGATAAGGATGTCCACAAGGTATACTATGACAAATTTTCCAAGGAATGGTTTAAGCACCTCATTCATGAGCCTCATGAATGTGCTAGGGGCATTGGATAGGCCAAAGGGCATCACCCTCCATTCATACAAGCCTTCATTGGTCTTAAATATAGTCTTCCACTCATCTCCAGCCCTAATCCTTATTTGGTGGTAGCCACTCTTCAAATCCACCTTAGAATAGTACCTTGCACCTCCTAATTGATCCAATAGATCCTCTATCCTAGGCATAGGAAATCTATACCTAATTGTGATTCTATTTATGGCTCTAGAATTAGTGCACAATCTTCATGTGCCTTCCTTCTTAGGGGCTAAAAGAGAAGGCATTACACAAAGACTGAGACTCTTAGTAATCAAACCCTTATCCAAGAGTTCTTGAATCTGTCTTTTGATCTCCTTATTCTATTCAGGAGTCAACTTGTATGCTGCCTTATTTGGTAAGGTTGCTCTTGGGATCAAGTCTATGTTGTGAATTATGTCTCTAATTGGGGGCAACTCATTTGGTAAGTCTTTGGTGAAAATGTATTTATATTGGTCAAGTAGGTCTACAACTTCCTTAGGTCCTACTATTCTCTGGGGTTTCACTTCCTTCTCATCCTTCTTAGGTCTATCATTCTTTCTCTCCTACAAATAAATTTTTTGGATCTTTTTGTTCTTCTACAAAATTAGATATTGGTAAGAATGTTACCTTTTCACCTTTGTGATTGATTGTCTAGGTGTTCAGTCTCCCATCATGCTGAGCCCCCACATCATACTGCCACGGTCTCCCAAGTAGAAAATGACAGGCATCCATTGGCACAATGTCACAGAGAACTTTATCCTTGTAGTTTCCAAGCTGGAGTTCCACCCAAGCTTTCTCCTCTATGACATTTTGTTGTTTCTTAGTTAGCCATGATACCTTGTAAGGGTTTGGATGTGGCACCCTTCTTAACTTCAGTTTCTTTACTGCTTCTTCTAACACCAAGTTGTCTGTAGACCCACTGTCAATCACCATCTTGCAGACTTTGTTTCCCACTTTGCATGTGGTTCTGAATAATTTCTTCCTCTGAGGTGGCTCTTGAGTGCTTGGAGCCTTCAATAGTGTCCTTCTCATCATAAGGACTTCTCCTTCCTTAGGTGGTGCATAAGACCCATGTGAGTTGTATCCATGGCTCTCTTCTTCTCTAACCATGTTTTCCCTTCTCACTCCCTAATTTCTTGCCTTCTCTGTACACTTGGATGCTAAGTGCCCTACTTGGTTACATCTGTAACACCTTGGAGGCCAAGAAATTCTTCCTCCAAATCTTCCCCTTGAATCTCCTATCCTTCCTCTATAGGATCCTCTAGAACTTCCTTCCCCAAAGGAGTTCTCTTGACTGGTTTCTTTATGACTGGTCTCACCAAAATTTCTAGGAGCTTGTCCTCTCCCATTGTTTGTCCCTCTTCCTCTACTACCAAAGTTTCTTTGGACTCTTCCTCTTCTACTTTGCTCTTGTCTTCTCTTAATTTTTTCTTCAAATTTCAGTGCTAATTGATAGCACTTTTGGATAGTAGTAGGGGAACACAAACTTAGTTCATCTTGGATGTTTATCCTCAATCCTTGCATATATCTAGCAAGTTTGACACTCTCTGGCTCAACCAACTTAGATTTCATGGTAAGCATTTGGAATTCTTCAGTGTAGCTGAAAATGTCCATCTCCTTCTGCCTTAGACTTTGTCTCTTCTTATGAATTTGAACTTCATAGTCCTCAGGCACATAGGTTTCCTTCACAAAGGTCACCATCTTCTTCAAAGTGCTTACTGGATTCTTTTCCATCTTCACCCTCTCTGCTTGAGTGAAGTTCCACCAAGTTAGGGAAGATCCCTTCAACTTGGACTTTTATATCTTAACCTTCTGATGCTCTGATATTTCCTCATAGTCAAAGAAACTAGTGAGTGCATCAATCCAATCCATGACTTCTTCTAGATCCATCTTCCCATTATATACATGTAGGTCAAGTTTAGTTTCCATGGTCCTTCTCTCCATGGATCTCAGAGTCTTCAAGAGCAACCTTTTTTCATCAGGGACTTCTTCTTCTTCATCCTCCTGCTAAGGGGTCTCTTCCTCACTCCCCTCCTCTTCAACTCTAGAGTCCTTACTACTCACATTCTTGATTTTTTCCTTGATCCTTTCCATTTCCTTCCTCATCAACTTCCTCTCTGCATCATGCTATTTCACCACCCTTAGTAGTTCAGCATTGGACATCCTATTAGGAAGTTCACTGTCCTCTCCACCTTTGGACATGCTTACAACTTGTCTTCTTCCATAGATCTACTAGTTGCTATGATACCACTTGGAGTAGAGCCCCAAAATATGTCAAAAATGACTCTCTAGGGATCCAAAATACCCCTACTCCCTCACAATCTAGGGCTCTACTAAAGAGTTCCCAAAACCCACATTCACAAGACTAGGTCTTCCACTAGCCTCCAACACCCAAAAGGGAAAAATAGACACAATTAGAACCAAGTAATCAAGGGATGAAAAAAGGGTTCTGTCAATATTAGATCATCATATTAAATTAAATAAGACACAAATTCCCTACTGAGATATCTCTGAGATTCAATTTAGACCCCCAAACCACTATAGGGCTACAAGGATAAAATATGGATTTCTAAGGGAAACTTACTTGGAAGTCCACCACAAAAAGTCTTAACCACCCTCAAATACTCTAATCCATTCACCAACAACACCCTCCAAGCTAGGGCTCTTGACCAATCCCCTAACTCCTGCTATCCTCAATTCTCTCATAGACCTAATAGGGCTAATAGGTCACTTTTCCAAAGCAACTACTTGAATATTGATTCAATTTCTTATGCCACCAATTGGGACACTTTTAGGATCATACAAAACATCCAAATCTAAGGATTTAAACTTTCTTTCCATCCTTGGCCCAAGTTGTGTCTCAAAAACTCAATTCTGGATAGTCACATATGAACGCCTGTCCTGAAGATTCAGTCATCTCTCCATCCATCAACTACCTCCTGATCTAAGACCTCCAAATTATTAAAGTAAATCCTCCTCCCTTTATCTCCCCAAAGTCTTAGAATTTTCCCATGGTGGAGTCTTTGGGAAAGAGGAATTTTGTATCGAAGCCCTAGTTAGGGCCTTTCTCAGACCAGTGAGCAATAAAAATTTGATAAGATTCGATCCCCTACACTTCAAGACTTCAAAAAAATTATAAAATTCAACCAAGATACTAGATAAACTTTTCCAACCCTTTAATGGTGCATTGGGATCCGTACATGACCGTACCACTCTGAAATACAGTTAGAATTACAGAAAATAGTTTGGTTTTTATTGATTTCAATGCAACAACTTTACAAATTGTCCACACCAAATTTTGAGAAATTTTTTTCCACCATTACATATCATTCCCAAGTGGTTCCAACCGACAAAAGTGGTTGTGAACGTTGGGATTCAAAAGTTGCTCTATGTAACATTGACAACTTGTGACAACTTTTTGCAAAAATTCTCAATTACAACTAAACTTGTAAATTTTGGTGTTTTTACACCATAGGGAATCTTAGAAGGTCCAAAATGACATTAATACCCTTCCTTAGGTCCCCTAGACTATTCTAGCCTACTCTACCCAAGATTGTCCAAATTGACTAAGGTGGACAACTAAGTTTATAACATCACTTAGTGTCCCCTTGTCTTACATTTTAGGACTTATTGACAACATTGGATATAAGATCCAATCACAACCCTAACCATTCTTGTTTGGATCCACAGATGTGCTTTCAATGGATGAACTTGAGGGTGCTCCTGTACCAAAAGTTGTAGAACTATTTCTAGGAAGAATGTTTGTGCAGATATCATCTATATATTCAAATGTAGGATAAAATTGCAATTCCACTTGCCCATCTTAAAATGAATCTCAAATGAAATGATGTTGAAGTTATTTTTGTTTCAATATACCATTAAATACAATTTTTATTAGAGTAAGCAATTTTTGGATGATCTTGTAAAGAAATGTAGATCGTCTAACATCTTTTTAATAAGATTGACAAATAAATAACACAAAACAAATATATTATGCTTTAAGTAAAGAAAGATATATGATTGCCTATTTCTTAGTACTCCAAGATACAACTCCATATCCAAGAGAGAAGTAAAGTGGATGTTGATTTTCTATCATCTACTAAAGTAGTCCAATTAGTATTTATGTAGGCTCCATCTACTTTGCATTTTTAAGTAAAATAATAATGAATGCAAAAAATTGTGAACTAATTATATACCTAAGTATTGTTTTAACAACATTCCAATATGAATCATATGTATCCAACAAAAACTGAGAGATTAATCTTACAACATGTACATAATATTGAATTTGATTATATTCATGTACATGTGGATCCCAATCAAGAGATAAAGCTCATAACAAACACAATACTGAGTTTGATTGTATAGTGGAACACGAGGCTCCCAAATATAATTTTATGTGAAGTAGCATCCACCTTGGATCTTGCATCTTCATTTTAATTAATTCATCACCAAGTGATAAAGAATTTTCAAGTACCATGCATATTGTTATTCTAAAATTTTCAATAAATGCTCTACATAACAGATATGATAAATGAATACATCTTTTTGTTCTTGTTGTTGGGATTAATGGGAAGTAGTACTGAGAGGGGAGGGGTGAATTAGTACCTCTAAAACTTTTAACACTTTTCACCTTTCATCATTAGTTATCATTCTTTACTGTATTACCAACCATTTCTGATGTTCTTCTTATGCAAGTAATATTAATTCATAATCTTTAATTGTTTTCAACATTCATACACACATTCATGAAAGTAATAAACACATAACACAAGATATGATATCGCAGAAAACTCTTGTTAGGAAGTAAAAACTGCGGTGGGGATGCCACCCACTAAACTTCACTATATGCAGAATGGAAAGGAGCCGGTAAAGGCTTACAATTGATCACTTTTGATGATCTACCATGTTAGGAGTATTAAAGTAGAGAATTGTTAAGATCTACTCTGTTAAGAGCTTTAGCAACATTGATTTAAGTGTGCACTTAGTTAAGAGATTTACAATATGACTGTTAGGTCCACCTTTCTTGAAAGGAGTTCTTAAGTGTACTACACCTGTTAGAATGAGTACAATATGATTGACCTGACTATATGCAATCTATAATCACTGATCACAAATCCATTAAATCTCTAATAATATGAATATCACCTATAGTGATTGATTAATACCTTTTCTCTACTCGTCGGTAGCCTATGTTTTGTTCTTGAAACTAATTTGATCCTTTTCTATTCTTCTGCATGAGTTCTCCTGTCTGATCCTTAGATGCTCTTAGTGGCTACAATCATCATCGAACAATAAAATGTTCATAATAGATTGAGCATCTATTTATATACGTATTTGACCTATTCCAAAATCACGCATTACAATGTTAATTCTAGATCCAAGGTATACAACTTAACCTTGATCTTTAGTTTGCATTTTTTAAATCAGTAAAACTAATTAAAACAATAATAATTACATTGCTTTCTTTGCACATAATGGATTTAAAACAAATAAAGAAGCTAAATATACAACTTCAGTGTTTTATCTGATGTGGCAAGTTAGATCCACTTTTTGCGGGATGTAACTGACTGTTGGTTCTTGGTGGTCAGGTTGAACTAAAAGTCTGTTGGTGTTCCTTTGTTGACCTAATTTTTGGGTTCCCTTCATTTGTCAGGTTCCTCTATTTATTGTTCTATCGGGTTGTACTGTTATTACTCGTCGGGTTCCTTTATCCTTTTTGTCATCAGGTAACACTGAATAGTGTTTGTCAAGATGCTTTGAAATTGGCAGTATTGGGTAGTGTTGTGCCCTATCTGTTAGTGTAGTGTAAACTGATGTTGTAGATCATGCTTTTCCTTGTATATACTAATGGAAAAATATAATTCCTTCAATCTCCCCCTTTGAAATTAGTATCAAAAACTGATATGTGCATAATACTAAAGTGTTTAGTATGTACACCATGTCTATATCCTTGTCATTATATGACTCCCCCTAACTGTATGCATCGGTATAGTATAAGTATAATGTACATGTATACTTTTCTCTGTACTATACATTCCTTTATTTTCTCTTTCAATTGTTTGACTATACATTTCCCCCTTTATACTATCTAAATTGTATGTACATATCACTTCCCCCTTTATTTTATACTCGTGACAAAAATGTACAAATTATAAGATGCCAAAAAATATGACAAAAATTTGTAACTTACAGCGTGTCAATAATATGTGAGTGGGTTTTCCTGATATCCTCGAGCAATTTCTCCCATTTTTCTTTCAGTAGTTCAAGTGCCATGTGCTCTAGCTCTATCCTTGCATGCATATCATAAATTTTGTCTAGGACAGACATTTCTAGGGTGTCAATTAGTGTTTTTTCCTCTGTCATATATTTTTGCAGTAGTGAGAGTGTCGGTAAGAGTTGTACTTGAAGCTCATTTACCTCATCTCTAAACTTGGTCTCTGCAATCTGAATGTCCTGTCTCAATTTTTGAGCTTGCTTGAGTTTCTCATTATGCAATTTCATTACCTCTTCACTATTCATGAGACTTTGTGCACTTGTTTGAAGATCAGCATCTATTTGTGCTATCTTTTTAGTATACTCCTGGGTGAGTTGATCAAGCATGCATAGATTTTTTATTAAGGTTATAGCTTCTGAGATTATCGGATCTATTGTGCTAACCAATTCAGAAAGATTTACCTTCTACAATGCCACTTCTTGGCTTATCTTTTCTGCTAGCTTGAACTCATATTCCTATTCAAGTCTTTCTTCCATGACCTTCTCATCATCTATGTTCTGAGATGTGATTGCCTCTATGAGAACCACTAATTGATCAAGCATTGGGGTTGTTTGATCAACATCTACATTTGGTCCACTAATTGATCAAGCATTAGGGTTGTTGAAGTATCCCTCGTGCTAATTCAAGTACCTTTGCCTCCTTTCTGGATTTTCTCAATTTTTCTTGCCTTTCTTTTCTCTCACAGAGTCTTGCATACTTTGTCAATTCAGTTGGATCCAATGTCCTTGGATCACAAACTGGAATCTCAATGATTTCATCCAGAGTGACTGGATTCTTATGCTTTCTCTTCTTCTTCTTTGAGACTTGTGTGGACACAGATGTATAAACTACCATTGCTAGTTCATTTTTCCTCTCTGAAGTGCTTGGTGAAGGCTTGGTTGAAGATGCTTCTTGTGTTTTATTCTTGGGGTGCACCTGTCAGTTTTGTGAACACGTCTCTCCATCAACCTTGGGTGTCTCTGCAGATTTTTCTTATGTTTTCTTCTCCATCTCATCTTTCTTTGCTTCTTCACTCTTATATTTCTTCATTTCCTCTTCTACCTTTTGTGTTTCCTCTTTACTTTTATCAGTTGACTTATCTTTCTAATCATTGGTTGCAACTTGTTCTGCAGTTGTGTCCTTTGTGTCATCTGTGGTGTCTTTTTATTCTGCATCACCCTTGTCTTCAGGTGTGATTGTATCTTCTATGGTATTACCTTCATTACCTTCTAGTATATTGATGGTATTCATCAATACTAACATATCGCTTTGTGTGCTAGCTTGTGTTGTATCTAGAGTGGTGTCGTGCTCGTTAGTTTGATCTTTTTGAACAGTGACATCCTCATATTTTTGTATTTGTACTGCAGGGTCTGGTTCTATTATGTCCAAGACTGAAGTGTCTTGCCATGTCTTATCAGCAATATCCATGTCTTTATTGGATTGGATCTCTATTTTTTGTTGCTTTATCTGATCATTAAGTGATATGAATATAACATCATCTTCTTTCTGACGATCTTTATCAGAGTCATATTGTGTGATGTCTTGAATGTCAAGATCATCCATGACTTTGTCCAAATCTATTGGCTCCATATCTTCAACATTGTCCAAAGCAATATGCTAAGGACTTTCCTTGTCTTTCTCCTCTCTATGAGGTGTGTCGGTGAGAATTAACTGTTCCTCATGGCTTTTTGACTTTGCAGGAAGATCTAGGAGTTGTCTCCACTTAGTTTCGGTCATTGTTTCCAGCTCTATGAACTTATCCTCTAGCACTTTGTAAGCTCATCCTCTTTAGAATCCTCTATGTTATCTTTTTTCCAGACCATTATTTTCCTCCTCTTAGTAGGTGTAGCCTTCAAATTTTTCTCCTTAGTTTGCTGGTTTGTTTGCTTTGTTGGCTTCTTCCTCTTATAGGTCCTTACTTGACCTTTCTTAAGAGGTGTGGTGTCAGTCTTAGCCATTTGGCTCCTTTTCCTCTGTTTCTTTGTAGGAGGTGGAGGTGTATCAGACTCAGTTGCCTTAGAGTCTAATTTTTGTTCATCATGCCCTACATCGATGGTACCCTGTTCATCGATTTCCTCATTTTGTTCTTGTTCCTCCTCATTAACCGATATAATCTTTTTAAGATTCTTGACCATCTTATTCTTCTTATTGACAATCTTTTTGATTTCTAGGCCTCTTCTTATCTTTGACTTGGCCTCTTCATAAGTGCCAAACCTTGGTTGTTTGTTGTCAATCGGCTCATTGATCAATGCATCAATAGCATTGGTTTCTTGATCTATGTTGATTTCATAATCAAGAGGGGCTAACCAAGCTATTCTTGGTACAAATAGTTTTATGTGGGTGAAATCTATATCCACCATAAAACATATCTCATCCCTATGTTTTTCAATCAGTTTCTCAAGGATCATTGTTCTTTCCATCATCTTTTCCTTGAATTCAAGGAAGTATGTAGTCATACCTGAGTCAAAGCTATCTCCTAGTGACTTAATTAGTTCACTAATTTGTAGTGTCACTGGCTTTGTAGTGTCCCATTTCACTTTTCCTACTGAAGGAAAGTATTCTTGAAAGTATAAAAATATAAACATGATAAGTGAGCCCAACTTACATGTGTTAGTCTTTGCAGACCTTATTGTGTTCATGTTCTCATCAAGTTTCTTTAGCAGGATCTCACACAAATCCATCTGAATTCCCTTGGTCACTATCTTGTAATTTGTGCTTACAGATGTTGACGATATGTTTTTCAGCCTGCTTTCCTGAAAGATCTTATAACCAATCACACATGCACCGAATCTTAGTTCTTCATCGGTGATGGTGTTAACCTTAAGACCTCTATTATCCCATTCAGCTTTTGTGAGCTTTTCAACTTCTGGCCTGGAAGGATGCTTGTGAGCCTTAGGCTTGTTGGTTATTGGATAAATAGTGACAACATTAAGGACATCCTTAGTGATTTTCTTTGGTTGATCTAACCACAACTTCTGATCAAGCATTCTTCTAAGTACCAACCTGATCCAGTCAGTTTTGAAGTCCCTCGGGAAATATAGGGCATTTGTTATTCCCTTTACTTGCAAATGCTTATGTTCATCTTTTAGGTTTCCTTCTCCATCACAAAGCTTCTTGTAAGCTTCATCCATTTCCAAATCACCTATTTCAATGATCTTGCAGTGAATGTAGGACCTTACGTCCTCTATTAACAAAACCCTAGGTGAAATCTTAGAAAATGCGTCGATTTCATCGGGTTGCGATGCAATCTCCAGGAATATCTTATATTTGGGTTCCACATAGGTGTTTTTCTTGATTAACTTAACCACATTCTTCTTATAATTCTTGATATTTGCGGTTCATGAAGTGGTTGCCATCATTTTTCAAATTTTAGGGTTTTCTTGAAAAATTTAGGGCTTTCTTGAAATAACGATAGAGTTCTTTCGGTGCCCTCGGTACTTACTTCGATCTGAGATACTGGTGAATGATCTATTTGGGGTGCACTGGATCAATTCGAGGTCACTCTTTTGAATGTTCTTCAATCACTCTATTTTCACTCTGCTTTTTCTCTCCAAGTTGCGGGTGCAAAATGAAGTGCTCCCGTCGAGTATTTATAGACTTTGCCCTAAGTCTGTCATAAATTCTCAATGACTTGTCGGGTCATGAAGATGGATTCCTTAGGGAAGAATTTCAAAATCATCATCGGTGTTGTAAGGATGCTTGAGATGGCTATTAAGGATTTTTATTTTACCGATGGATATCGGTATTCTGTCATGACAACTTTATATCTTTGCTTCCTTACCGACAGGTGCTGAGTTACATTGGCAACTTAGCCATTTTATGTGTTGACCGACAATTCTCGGTAAGTGTAGAAAACTCATCCTTTATATTCATCGATGATTTTTTGTATGTGTATACCGATGGGGTTGTTTTCTCAAAATTGTAACAAGTAACATAATATGCATCTTTATTTTATGCAGATTTTGACTATGTATCAATTTGTATAATGGAGCTAATGCAAAATATGACTTGGTGTAGTGCAGTTCCATACTTGTTCAACTTAAGTGGGGGTGGTGATGTCACTGGATCCATTGGATTGGGTGTCACCATTTTCATTTCCTTGTCCAGCTTCATCATTTCTTGAATCTTTTCTCCACATCTTGTCTCTAGCCCTCCGGATATCTTCAATGGTGTTTCCATTGGGATATGTGCTTGTCTCTATCATTCAGTCTTTGCAATATTTCTTGAGATGACCAACTTTGTGACAGTGTAAGCATGCCATTCCAGGGTTTGACCAGCCTCTAGACCTTTTGGTCCATGCCCTCATGTAGTTTGCAGCAATGTGACCATATATACCACATGTTGTATAGTTTGTCCAAGTATTGTAGTCCCATACATATTGATTACCGATTCTCTTTGGTTGATAGGGAGTTTCTTAACCTTTAGGATTCCATGCTTGTCTTTTCTTTTTCTAGCATTCATTAGTTGTGTGCCCATTAATCTTTCATGTAGGACAATATTTTTCCATGTAGGTTTCCTTCTTTGGTTGATACATCTTTGACTTACATTCATATGCTTTATGTCCTTTCTTCTTACATTTATAACAGAATCCTATGAATGAAGATGTTGATTTAGGAATACCATTCATTTTACCTCTACACACATTTGATGTGTGGCCTTTCTTTCCATAGTGTTTGCATGTTAGCTTTCTTGGTCTTGGATTTTCATAGACATTTTTTGGATTTGCTTGATTTGATGATTCTCCATTTTTGGTAAAGCCTAGACCATTGTTGACTCTTTGTTTTCCTTCAAGAAAATCATCCATTCTTTTATTTCTCTCTTCAGCCTTTCTGATAACTTCATTATGTTGTTTCTGAATTCTAACCTCATGCTTTAGTTTTTCATTTTATTCTCTTAGTTCACCGATAGCCTGTACTCTTTCAATGAGTTCTATATTCATTCTGTTTGCTTCTTGACTCATAAGAATAATCTAATTTGTAATCTCATGGTGATGCTCAGCATGTATTTGAATTTCTAACTCCTTTTCTTGTAGCTTCTCTATAATCTTCCTTTTGTCATCAATATCTAGTGTTCTTTCTGTTTCATCTTGTCTAGTAGAACTCATCACATCAATCATTCTTACCATCTGGGTCTCTTGACCAATTTGCAACATCTTTGTTTGTTCTGTCAGATGTTGATTGATCTCCTTTAGATTTGTGATGTTCTCTTTTGATGTATCTGATGCATTACTTGTATTTGATCCTGAAGATTCAAAGAAATCTGGAATCTCTTATTCTTGATAATCTTTTTCAATGCTCTGAGTTTCCATACCTTTTGTCTCATCCAGTAGCTCTCTCATCTTGATTCTCGCTTCTTTATACCATTCATAGAACATTTGTATCTCAAGCTTTTTATTCTCAATATTCTTATCAAGTTTTTACTTCTCCATTGTATGATCTTTTCTCTTAATCCTTTAAGCTTTCCAAGAAGAGACTTAGCTCTAATACCAATTGTTGGGGTTAATGGGAAGTAGTACTGAGAGGGGAGGGGTGAATTAGTACCTCTAAAAATTTTAATGTTAGGATTGCTAAACTGCAATCTTCCCAAGAACACCTGCATGCATAGCTATTACATAAACATAAGCAAAAGACAGAAGATAGAAGGATCTATGGTGGCCGATAGGCCAGAGACAGGAAAATCATTGTGCAAGAAAAAATCTTCTATTAACACTAATGAAATTACAATACCATCTCCTTGATCAGAAATACAAAGCAGTCAATCCTTATAAAGGATACTGAAACCCTAAAAGGGAAACTACTAGGAAATAGAAACTTCCTAAGTCTAACTTAAGCTAAGAGTAGATAACTAATAATTAACTGATTTAATTATTAGCAATACTCGACTACTCTAACACCCCCCCTTAAGTGTAACTTAGGGAGAAGCAAAAAAGCTAAACTACTGTAGAAAGAAGGAAAGAAGGGTCCCGGCAACTAGGCCTGATCAGGTACCCAAAACATAAAGGGAAAAGATGTCCCAGAGAAAGGAACAAGAAAAGAGAAAGAAGCATCTCCGAAGCATGTCTGAAAACTCTGTCAGAAGATACTGCTGGAACCC
>MU225457.1:795513-813079 GCA_018584345.1 Thuja plicata | reverse complement strand
ATACCGAAACCCTAAAAGGGAAACTACTAGGAAATAGAAACTTCCTAAGTCTAACTTAAGCTAAGAGTAGATAACTAATAATTAACTGATTTAATTATTAGCAATACTCGACTACTCTAACATTTAACACTTTTCACCTTTCATCATTAGTAATCATTCTTTACTGTATTACCGACCATTTCTGATGTTCTTCTTGTGCAAGTAATATTAGTTCATAATCTTTAATTGTTTTCAACATTCATATAAACATTCATGAAATTAATAAACACATAACACAAGATATGATATCACAAAAAACTCTTGTTAGGAAGTAAAAACTATGGTGGGGATGACACCCACAAAACTTTACTATCTACAGAATGGAAGGGAGCCGGTAAAGGCTTACAATTGATCACTTATGATGATCTACCCTGTTAGGAGTATTAAAGTGGAGACTTGTTAAGATCTACTCTGTTAAGACCTTTAGCAACACTGATTGAAGTGTGCACTCGGTTAAGAGATTTACAATAGGACTGTTAGGTCCACCTTTCTTGAAAGGATTTCTTAAGTGTACTACACTTGTTAGAATGAGTACAATATGATTGACTAGACTATATGCAATCTATAATCTTTGATCACAGATCCATTAAAGCTCTCATAATATGAATATCGTCTATAGTGATTGATTAATACCTTTTCTCTGCTCGTCGGTAGCCTGTGTTCTATTCTTGAAACTGATTTGATCCTTTTCTGTTCTTCTGCATGAATTATCTTGTATGATCCTTAGATGCTCTCAGTGGCTACAATCATCATCGAATAACAACATGTTCACAATAGATTGAGCATCTATTTATACACGTATTTGACCTATTCTAGAATCACGCATTACAATGTTAACTCTAGATCTAAGGTATACAACTTGACCTTGATCTTTAGTTTGCATATTTTAAATTAGTAAAACTAATTAAAACAATAATAATTACATTGATTTTTCCACACATAATGGATTTAAAACAAATCAAGAAGCTAAATATACAACTTCTGTGTTTTATCTGACATGGAAAGTTAGATCCACTTTTTGCGGGATGTAACTGACTGTCAGTTCTTGGTCGTCGGGTTGAACTGAAAGTCTTTCAGCATTCCTTTGTTGAACTAATCATCAGGTTCCCTTTATCTGTCAGTTTCCCCTCTTTTCTGTTCCGTCGGGTTGTACTGTTGTTACTCGTCAAGTTCCTTTATCCTTTTTGACATCGGGTAACATTGAATAGTGTTTGTCAGGATGCTTTGAACTTGGCACTATCGGGTAACCTTGGTGTTGGGTAGTGTTGTGCCCTTTCTGTCGGTGTAGTGTAAATCGATGGTGTAGATCATGTTCTTCCTTGTATATACTAATGGAAAAATATAATGCCTTCACTTGTTGTACTTGCACACGAAAAGAATAATGCATGTTAACATTTCAAATTTTTATTTTGCATGTACCTAAAATTTCTTCATTAGAGTATCGTTGGTACCGACATGAATAATTTCATCTACATAAAGGAAAACAATAAGAATTTTCTCTCAATATGTTTGACTTAAACTGTTAGCTTTAAGTGGCTTCTATTGAAATCATTCTTCTAGAAATAACTATCAACCATTATATAATAGACACAAGGGGCTTATTTCAACCTATAGAAAATTATTCTTGTAGACACTATAATACTTCTTCTATTGTTTTTTATTAAGGAAAAAAAAGGCTTTGAAGGTACCTGGAACCCTTTACAGAGAAATTATGATAGAATAAGCACTGCAGCATAGAGATATCCAAACTAGACCAAAAGTCTACAAAATAGAAAGCTAGCAACAAAAGAGAAACAACCAAGGAGCAACACATAACAACAAGCCACCAAAACACCCAAAAAAATACCGCAGGACCAATAATAACTCTTTTATTGTTATTCATCATTAGAATTCTTCATTAATATATGAATTTTTATTTTTATTATCGCATATTAATCTTTTATTGTCATTCAATTAAATAATTATTTATTAAACTTAAGTAATATAAAATTATTATTATCCATTAAATTAATTAATAAAATTTATAATTATTCTACCATTAATTAAAGTCCTCTACACAATAAAAAAATTTCCCATCACAATAACAAGTTTTCATAATAAAATAGATTAAATAAATTTATAAAATTATAATTATCCTCTCACAAATTAATTTCCTCATCCAATCAATAATTTCCTCATCAAATTTAGTTAATCCACCTATCCTCTTACCTCAAAATTTAATAGATATAACTCCTAGTTTATGATCAAATCTAGATTATCCATTCATCCTTATGAAAATATATAAAGTAATCCTTTGTTTCATTAATTTTATACTGAATGTCCATTACAATATTACACTATAAACTTAAAAATCCAAAGAATGTGAATGTTATATTATAAAAATTGAGAGCATCCGTATATCATTAGAATCTTAAGCACATCACATTTAACACTTAATCAAAGGTGTTATTAAATTATATTAAAAATTTAAATTTATTTTTTAATGAATAATTATTTTATTCTAATTTTGTACATTTTGGTGGATAGAAACATCCCATTGTTTAATGATAGATTGAGGACTAATAAATTTATATATTATGGATTTTGATTATATAGAATCTTCTCAAGAAATTTGTTGATTGCAATTTTCTATTTCATTATAATGTGAACACAAATTTCAAATTGTTATGTGGATTAATTTTTAATAATAATTTTTAATTTGAATTGATGGTCTTTTGTTACGTGATAGATTGATTTCTCTTACAAATAAACATTCCATCATTTTTATGAAACTATTATAAGATAGTTTTTTGTCCTTAGTCTTGTCAAAGTCATAATAGTCAATAAAGACAATCAGTTTAGAAGGAGAATACACTAAGGAAGACACTCGGTAAAGTAGAGTTTCAATGACACCGAGCACCGAACATTAGCACATTACTGAGTTAAGCAGAGAATAGTCACCGAGCCAAGTTAACCACCGAGACACAGAGAAGATTTAGTCACCAAGAAGAGTTAGTTACCGAGTAGACGTTATGTCACCAAGAAAGATCAAAGCACATCACCGATCGCACAATATCTGACATAACAATTCAAATTTGAATACACTGAACCTGGAAACCAAGCAGGAAAACTTTCACAATATTCAAGAAAGAAGTTAAGTAGAAAATTGGGATTGCACTAATATGATTGCACATGATCACGAGGCAATTCAACCAATGATATTCAAGAATAATAAATGTGTTGGGAATGAAACCAACCTTGCACTGACTCACCTCCACCACAGAAGGAGAAGGATCTAATTAGGTTAGTTTCCTTAAGATCATGTAAAATGAACAAAACAAAAAGATGACAAAAAAAAGAAGTGATAGAGAGAGAGAGAGAGAGAGAGAGAGAGAGACAAAGAAGAGGGAAAATATTATAGGGAGATAGAATAAGTTACAATGACAAAGCTAAAGACAAAATGAAGAAGATATAGGGTGCATAACAGTTATGTTACCGAGTGCAGAAAGTGGTAATGCACTTGTAGAGAATAATGAGTCTGAACAACATTATGGTTGATGCATACTCCCAGACATTTTTGTAATAAAGTTCTGTAATAGTTAGGAGATTAGAAATATCATCTAATGGGTAGGCCCTAACGGGTCTTATTTTGTAAATCCTCTAACTAGATACATCTCTTAGATGAGAGATTGTAAAATCCTCTAACTGGGTACATCTCTTAGATGAGAGATTGTAAAATCCTTTAACCATGTAGACTGAACAAGCCTTTTGTACCCTTGACTGAGTATAATACTCCTAATAGGGTAAGCTACTAGAAGTAGCTAACATTTTAGCTCTGACCGAGCAACCTTTATTCTGCAGAAGTGAAGGATTGTGGGTCTCATTCCCATCATAATTTTTTCCTCTACCAAGGATTTATGTGTGACCAAAAATCATGGTGTTACGTGTCATGATTTTCTAATTTATGTTTTATGCTTTTCAATGATTTTATGAATGTTATTCAGTTCGATGAAAGTGAATGAATAGTTTTTAAAAGTTTTGAAGTACTGATTCACCCCTCCCCTCTCACCATTTACCTTTCCATAATATTAATCCAACAATTGGTATCAAAGCTAGTCTCTTGAGATAAAGATTTAATGACTTGAGAGTAAAGACCATGACCATGGAAAGTTACAAGAAATCTAAGAAGATTGATAGTATTGAGTTTGAGTTGGAGAGTGCACAAGAAGTGATTGAAGATGGGTGATCCCACAATAGTGGGTTACACTTTTTTGCCTAAACAGATATTGAAGTCTACATTTTGAAAAAAAAATTCAGATTTGGATGCATATTGTCGTTAAACCGTTTGAAATCGAAAGATGAAGTAAACTAGAGTCTTATAGGATTCTCTGTCTAGATTCTAAATTTTTTTTTTTCTTTTTTTTTAATTGATTTGAATGGTTTTTTTTTCTCCCACTAAAACTACTATGTTGCTGAAAATGTCATTTTCAAAAAGTTATATTGACTTCATAGAGCATAAATTTTTTTTTCTAAAATAGACATCAATGCGTTTATTTCAAATTTTGTTTTGTAACATCCATACGGAGGGCATGCAATTGATTTGAGGTCATTATCATGATTATTGCATATTTTATGAACGTTTGAAGTAGAGTAAACCATAATTTTGACATATCTTGACTGCATGGCTTATAACTTGTGTATTTATCGAAATTTAATTATTTTTTTTGACAGAAAGTAGACTCAAAGCCGGAGGATATTGTTATTTTTCAAAAAAAAAAATCTCCTTTCTACTATTTTTTATTGAACATCAAACTTGGAGGTTTATATTTGATAAAACACCTACATTTGATGCATGTCAAAAAATGTAAACAAATTAATTCATAAATTGTCAAATCTATCTTTGTTAGAAAGCTTGTTCAGAGTACTTGTGCGATGCAAAAGGACATCTCCCTATTCTTCCATTTGAGCCACATGCTTGTGCCCCAAAGCCATGAAAATTGCAGATTTCTATTATGGCCTCTAATCAGAGGGTTTTGATAGAAACTACTTTTGATAGAAATTAGTTTCGATAGAAACTACTTTCGATAGAAAGTAGTTTCGATCGAAACTAATTAGTTTCGATCGAAACTACTTTCTATCAAAATTAATTGAGTGAAATTTCCATATTCAAGGACTTTCAATAGAAAATACTTTCTATTGAAAGTCCCTACTTTCTATCGAAAGTACTTTCTAAATCCGCCTTCTTTGCAAATTTCAGGAGGAATTTCTTCCTCCAAAAAAGTGTAACCCACTATTATAGGTTCACCCAGATCTGAAAAGCAAGTTAGAAAAATCCTTAAAAGTGAGGAAGCAATTATGTAGTGAACTAAAATCCACACAAGAAAATGTTGATACTCTTGAAACACCATGTTAACGTAGTCTTAATGGTGAAGCTGATTCTACCATTGTAGAACTCATGGAAAAGAACAAGAAACTCACCGAGCAATGAAACTTGGCAAAGATAGATCAAGAAACACAACCACTGAGAATGAGTGAGATACTTGACTCTAAGGGAGAAGTTGAAAATGCACTAAGAATAGCTGAAGAAGACAAACGACAGTTTGAAACAAGAATAGATAAGAAAGATAGTGAAATCATGAGGATGATGAAAGTACACTATAATATGAGCGATCAACTAGTGAGTAGTAATATAGAGCTAGCTAGAAAATAATTTGAGAATCAAACATTTAAGTGTGAATGATAGATTGACCAAGGAGATGAAATCTAAAAAAGAAGCAAATGAGATACTAAAGAGAAATGAAGAAACAATGATATCATTGGATGCATAGCGTAAAGTTCATAGAAAACTGACAAACAAGACTAGACTAGGATTCAATAGTAAGAGCACTACTAAAAAAGGAAATTCCTCTAATCAAGTTGACAGTTAAGGAAATTCTACCCCACCAAAGTCAAACAAGCCTAGTTGCCATTACTATGGGAAGTATGGACATACTGCAAATTTATGTAGAAGCAAAAGAGGTAAGTTACTGAGTTCACCCAAGTTTGATGGACATTGCTATAACTATAAAAAGTATGGGCACCGAGCACATGAATGCAGATGAAAGACTAAGAACAACATAAGAAAGCCAAAGTTTGATGGCTACTGCAATAATTGCAACAAGTATGGTCAAAAATTTGAAGAATGGAGATCAAAAAAGAGATATGAAATGGGTACCGAATCGATAGAATATGCCAAGCAACTGCCATGGTACATCCATACCATGGGACTATAACACAAGGATATCTTGTATAGTATGTGGAAGATATGGGCACATTGCTAAAAATTGCATTTTATTACATGGCAAGAACAATAGAAGATCTTGGAGAAACATTGGCATGGCATGCTTCCATTGTCACAAGTTAGGTCACCTTGCCAAAGAGTACAGGTGCCGAGGCAAAGATCCTACCAAGGAAGAAACATTCAAGAAACCTTAAGTGAATGTATAATAAATGAGAGATCGGATGAATAAGACATGGAGAAGAAAGACCATGGATGATGGAACATCATTTGGAACAATTGAAGGTACCTTGTCCTCTGGATCAGGTGTAACCAAATCTACCTAATCAGGTAAGAGGTATGAGTAGGAATTGCAATTTAAAATTATAATCTTAAATTGGTACCAAGTATATGTGCATAGATCTATATGATCATACTTAGATGAATTTGGATACATAATGTTGAGTTTATGTTTTATACTTATTCGGTAAAAGGGAAGTAAAGTTAGGTATTTGGTAAAGTAAGTTAGTGGAGCATTAATTTCTACTTTAAGACCGTTGGAAACCCTAAACCTAGAAAAAGCCATATATAGACAGCATCGTCTATCATTGTTACTTAATATTTTCTAAAAGTAGTGTGAACAAAGTAGGAGAACTGAGTCCTCAAGAAGATTTGAGCGATTGTGAAGGTAATCCTATACCACTTTGAGCACATTTGAATCTATTCAAGGTATTTGTGGTGTTTCCCTAATTGTGTTAGTGCAACTGAGTCAAAGACACAAAGCCTAATTCACAATTTTTTGTATTTGACAAGAGGATATGGCCCCGAAAGCTCAAAACCCAGTTGAGGTTGAGAATGTTGAGTCTATGAATTCTAAGTACAAGCTACCACTTGTGAAGGAAGTTGAACCAGAAATGATGGGAGCACTTTTTTCCTTTCCAGACAGAGTTTTATTGATCGAAGGCATGTGAAATTTCATCCATTATAAGGTTGAGGAGATTTGTGAAGCAGAGATTGATTCATTTTACCAGAAGTTATGTGCAAACAGAAAAATAAAGAGCGATCATGTTCATCTGGAGTCAAAAGGCTTGACACATGCCCTACATATCTCAAAGGTATTCAAGAATGAATGGTTAAGGATGGTACTTAGTCGAGTACACAACCTATTTATGTGGCTAGATCAACCTTTGAAGATCACAAAGGATGTGTTACATATTGTAACTGGTTACCCAATTGGAGACAAGCCTAAAGCTATCTGACAAATCGAGAAGATAAAAATGAGTGAGCTAACCAAAGCCAAATGGGATGGGAGAGGTCTGAGGACTTCTACCATTGAAGATACCGATTTGAATTTTGCATGCAACATCTTGTCCTACCAAGTATTCCAATCATCCTGAGTGGACAACATACCTTGTGGAGCTGTTGATCTGGCTTACAAGATTGTAAAGAGAGACATGCAGATTGATCTATGTGAGATACTATTGGAACAAATTGAAGACAAAATGAACACTATAAGGAAATCCAAGACAAATACATTGAATTTTGGCTCACTACTAGTATGCATATACTTTACTTTGAGAACTTCTTTCCATCTATTGGAAGTGTCAAATGGAATGTTGATAAACCAATTGTTTATCAAATCAGTGAATACATAAAGAGTCTAGGAGAGAATCTTGACATTGTTATGAACAATTAATTCTCTAAACTCCAAACAAGGATGCATTAGAAATTCAGAGTTCCACCTCAATTAGTTGAGAAATATCATGATTCTATATGTTTTCAGGTAGACACCAACTCATGTATTATCAACAAAGTCAAGCCTAGGAGCATATGTCTAGATCATATGGGATATGAGATGGACATAAACATTGCATCTCAACAAATTGAAACTCTCTTAGCTAAGCTTGCTGATAAAAGATCCAAGAGGTATGGAAAATATGAAGAAGTTAAGGCTAAGATGAAGCAAGGTATCTTAGTACCTAAAATTCAAATAAAATCTAGCAAGATCAGTGCTAATATGACTAACGATTTGGGAACTGATAATGAAAAAGATGAGGCAGAAACCTCTATAGTGGAAGGCAGGAAACCACAAGTATTGAAGCATTCACAGAGCCCAAAATCTACTACATCATCAACAAGGTCTACAGCATCACCGAAAGCAAAGAAGAATTATGCTAAACTGAAAGAGAAGACATATGTAAGAGACAAGAAGGTAAACACTAGAACAAGGAGAAAAGTCAAGCTACCACTAGACACTAACTCAGAGACTAGAAATTTGAGCAAACCCGAAGGTGTGAAGAATAAGCCTCCACCACTAGGAAGTCTTGATGAAATGTTAGACACAATGAAGAAGTATGGAAAATTTGGACAAATGAAGCAAGCAAAGTACAATACTCAAAGAAAAGAGAACAAGGTAAAAATTGAAGATGCAATTGTTTACTCTTTACACAAATTCATATACACACCACCTGAAGTTGTCACATTTTTGCCTATTGAGTTATACAACAACATAGATGCAAGATGGAAATATGATATGAATGCTGAAAAAAAAATGAGAGAGAGATCTCTTGTGCTAACTGTACCAAATATATCTATTGAATAAATTGAGGAGACCTTGAAACAAAACTCTAAACAATTTCTTGTTAAGGAAAGATCTTTAGGGCCCGTTTGGCAGCAGGAATACCATATCCTGGATATGGTCAATTCAAGAAGATGCTGCATATTCAAGAAGATGCTTATCCTCAAAATGAAATCCGGAAAATGGTCTGACCCGTTTGGTTCATCCGGAAGATGAATGAGAAGATGCATAAGGAATTTTAATTCTTTATTTTTTAATTTCTTTGAATATGGTGTGTATATATACACATATGCACACATGTGTATATATACATACATACATGTGTGTGTATATACACATGTATATATACATGTGTATATATATACACACATGTGTATGTGTATATACACACATGTATACACATATACACACATTTGTGTACACACACACACATGTATTTATACACACATGTGTGTATATACACATACAAGTGTGTATCCATGTATACACATATACACACATACACACATATGTATACACATATAAACACATTTATGTATATATACATACATATACACACATGTGTATATATACACACATACATGCATGTATATACACACATATACACACCATACATATACACATACAAGTGTGTATCCATGTATACACATATACACACATGTGTGTATATATACACACATACACACACCATACATGTGTGTATATATATAGACATATACACACATGTGTATATACACACACCATACATATGTGTGTGTATATATACACACATATACACACATACATGTATGTGTATATACACATATGTGTATATACACATATGCATATACACACATGTGTGTATATACACACATGTATATATATACATCCTTATAGCAATATAATATACATCTTTATAGTCACGGATCCCACGAAATATTAAATTTGCTTTTGTAAAAATTGGAATTGGAATTYGAAATTCCAATTCCACCTATTTAGGTGGAAGATGATATTCCCATTTTGGGGGCAAAATGAGAATTTCGGAATTCCAATTCCATTTTTTTCCAAGGACCCAAACATGGAATTTGGCATTATCCAGAATTAGATAATGCTAATTCCGGTCCAATTCCTGCTGCCAAACGGGCCCTTAAGGATTATGACAGGAGACTTGGAGTGATTAGAATTGGAAATAGATGCAAAATGGAGAGAGATATTCCACATCGAAGAGCCTCAATCTTAAGCTAAGCAAGAAAAAGATAACATAACCAATGAAGTTTCCAAAGATGATCAAGGTAAGAGTAATCCTATTGATTTGACAATTGACATCGAAAAAGTAGTTATTGAGGATATTACTAACAAAGATCCCAAAGATGATACATCAGAAGATGAGAATGTTATGGAAACTAAGGACATCAATATAGAACAAATGAACATCAATGATAAATCTACTATTGATCCTACTCTATAGCATGTATTGGAACAAGTAATCGATTATCACACAACTCAAGGTGATAATGATCTGATTTCTATGGATAGAGATCACGTAGCAACCAACCAACAAAAGGAAACAAAGAAAGAAAATAAAAATAAAGTTGAGAAAGACATGAACACTGAGAAGGATACAGCTACCGAGAAACCAGTAGCACTGAACACCAAATCGGTTCCCCCAACCGAGTCTATTGCACAACAACAAGAAACTGACAAAGATGAACCAAATAAACAAAATGAACATAAGGAAGCTGAGAAACACACAAATGAGGAGAAACAAGACACACTAAGGAGAAAATAAAGAAGAAGGGAAATGGGAAGTGAAGAAGGAAGAAAGAAAACAAGAAGAGCAAAGAGCTAGAACATGTACAACAAAGACAAAATATGATGCACTGATCACATCACATTCACCAAAGAAGATAGAAAAGAAGAAGAAATCAAAGAGGAAGCATGTATATTTGAGTCAATCGATCATTTTACCAAATGTAGACCTATCTACTATGGACTATGATGAAATGACCGAGTATGTTGAACTAGTGAAATTTAAGGTAATGAAAAACAAATTACTTCAAAAGAGGAAGATGGTTGATGTATTGGAAAGTGTCAAGGATGTCTTACAATACATTATCCCAAATGTCGCAATTGATGAAATAGAAGACATCATTAATTAGGTAGAAGGACTAGTGGAGCAAGTCTAAAATCCAAATCAAGGCACTACTGACTACATGATGAAGATCCATTCGAGGAAGATGGAACTAAAAATGTTTGAATCAATTCTAGACAAAAAACTTATTATAAACAAAACTAAAACATGGATCACTAAATGAGACACGATCATGTAATGTGGAACACATAGCTGAATCAATATAAGACTTTTTCCTTCAATTGAGTAATCATTTCCAGTCGCAAAGTATCAATCTGCACCACTAATAGAAATAATACTTGCAGTAATACTAATTAGTCCATCATCTTCAACCTCCTCACTCTACTACTGCGTGTTATCTCAGACAAGAGAAGATATACACAAAACATAGAAATACCTTAAAATATCACATTTAATTAAAATCGATTACCATTTCACACAAAAGTAGAGCTATAATATATAACATTATATCATGTATATATATAATAACCATAATAAACTATCATAAAATACTTAAGTGTAGCCAAGTCTTAGAAAAGTATGCTAAAATGTCATGAAATGAACTTAAAATACCCCCCAAAAAGTACCATGCATGGACTCATCACTTGTAAGTATTGTTGACAAAAATAAATAAGAGGGCAACTACAAGAAGTTGGATCCCAATTCGGCGGAAGTCTCTGGGTCTCAAAAATTTATGCCAAAAACAAACACCCAATTTTTCAGAAACAGGCACCCATTTAGCTTTGGTAGCTCAATCTACGAAAACTCAAACAGGCGACCATTTAAAAAATGGGTACTTTTTTAGCTTTGGGCGGCCGAGGCTAAATGGGCACTCATGTTTTACCGAACAAGTGCCTATGTTTTACCAAACGGGTGCCCATTTTAGAGATGTATTTATTATTAGTTTTTAACCTATTTGTAATTCATTTTTACTGTTTAAAAAATGTGACAACGATCTTGAAAGGAGGTGTGCCAAATTTGAGCATCACCAACAACACCCTCAGTCACATTTTTTCAAATTTTAGGTACGTACATTTATTTTATATATATTATTATTCTTTTTTTTATTTTTAAAAAGAGTAGTTAATTATTATTTTTTAATTGTTGAACATATAATTGTATACATAAAAATTTTAGATTTTTTTTGGGTAATATTGTAGAATTTTTTTAAATTTTATGTAAAATGGTTGTTTTTAAGTTTTCATTTAGTTCCTAAAGCATTAGAAAACATGAATTTAAACCAAAAACTATTAAAACATAAAAAAAACTAGGTAGAAAAGAAAAACATAAACATAAACATAAACCCTTTAAATACGTATACTCAAAAATATAAACCATAGACACAACTGAAATCTTTTAAATACGTAAGTTCTCTAAAAATGACCAAAAAACACAAAATTGTACATAGAAAGCTCTCTCTCTTTGTGTACACACACACACACACACACACACACACATAGAGAGAGAGAGAGAGAGAGAGAGAGAGAGAGAGAGAGAGAGAGAATCCTTTCAAGATATGATTGTGATACAATNATAGAAAGCTCTCTCTCTGTGTGTACACACACACACACACACACACACACACATAGAGAGAGAGAGAGAGAGAGAGAGAGAGAGAGAGAGAGAGAGAGAATCCTTTCAAGATATGATTGTGATACAATTAGTGGGTCGGCTAAATGACATTCATTTAAGAGTTCTAATTCTAACACTTGGGCTATATGAAATAGGGAGCTTGCATGTTTTTGTCAATTTTGTTTTGCAGGCGATTGGGAAGCATGCGAGAATATAAAGTGGGTTGAAGGATAGGAACAAAAGTTCTTAACACCTAGTGAGACACAAGATCAAGATGATACAACAAATGAAGACCTATATCATGCATTTGCATCAGAAGATTATGATCATGTTTCAGACCTCATACAACTTGGTAATTTAATTCAATTTCTTGTAAATAATTAAATTATATTATTTATGTACATGTCATATAATTTATGATTATATTTTAATTAAAAATCTAACAAATGTATGTACTAAATTTTATTTTGAAGGACATGTGTATGTTGTTGTTGCACCTGAGGATAATGAATTGTAAATTGGGTATTGGCTAGCTCGATGTGTAGAACCTAAGGAAAAGTTGATATGTCATCGGGTACATATGATGATGTTTTTGAGTGTCTAATTGGGTCCATTATGGTAGTTGGTACGTGGCTAGGAAAATACCCAAAAAGAAGGAATGGTTTACCAGCTTTTGAATACTACCAATCAGAAAAGAAGATTATACATTATTCCCA
Organism: Thuja plicata; assembly: GCA_018584345.1. Taxonomy (NCBI): domain Eukaryota; kingdom Viridiplantae; phylum Streptophyta; class Pinopsida; order Cupressales; family Cupressaceae; genus Thuja; species Thuja plicata. The sequence goes on along the minus strand of MU225457.1, from coordinate 799,829 downwards.
TTTAGTGGTGGAAACAAATATCAAATTATAAATATAAAATGGGAAACCTAATAATAAAATATTATGGACACTCTGAATGGAAGAGAATGAGACAATCATAGATGAAATATGGAAGAGAGAAGACGTAGATGGTACATTGGGCTGAATCAAATTTATACATGTAAGTTTTTTGTCCTTTCAAAAATTTGATTTTGACAATTTTATTCGTCCCTTTAACATATATATTCTTCTTATATGTAGTTAATGATTTTTGTATTCAAGTGTCAAGTGCAACTTGATGACATGGATGACACTCTTGACTTGTGCATTTTACAACTTTTGGCCAATCAAAATTGTAATACTAGGTGAGTGTACAATTGTTTATTTAAGTTTTTGGTCCTAGATTTAAAAATTAATTTTGATAATTTTGTATTAGTCTTTTTAACATATATATATTCATGTTATATGTAGGTAATTAATTTTTTTATTGAGATGTTATGTACAACTTGACAACATAGATGACAATGTACAACTTGTGCATTTTACAACTTTTGGCTAATCAAAGTTGTACTACTTGATGACTACAATTGTTTTATTTAAGTTTTGGGTCCTAGATTTAAATTTTATTTTGATCATTGTCTTTGTCCCTTTAACATATATATTGTTTTTATATACATATTTAATTAAATTTTGGTATTGAGATGTAAAGTATGACTTGATGACATGGATGAAAACTATAAATTGTACATTTAACAACTTTTGGCCAATCAAAGTTGTAATACTTGGTGAGTGATAGAAACTCCCAAGTGTTCTTGCACAAGCCTACTAGGACTATAAATATTCCTAGTTTTCCCAAGACCCTTAGCTTCCTTCTAGGATCTTCCAAGTCCTTACTTAACTAGTTTATGACTTCTAAAACACCTCTCTAAGAGATGGTATCCATTGTTCTTCACTTAGGGGTAGCTATCAACAAGTTTCACTTCTCTCCTACACTCCTTCTTGGATGACTCCAAGTTCCTTTTTGGTCTTTTTTCCTTAAAAAGTGTTTGTAGGGGGTATAATCCATGATTGGAAAAATTCTTGAGCTTCAATTTATCCCATTAGGATAGGGTATCAATACTTTCTCAAACTATTTCAAGACCCTTAGTGAATTTGGTCTTTTAGGCCTAATGCTTCTTCTAGCCCTAATTAACTAGTTTTTCCCACTTCATTTAAAATAATCCCAAATAACCCCCAAAAAAAATTTGATATTATGATACCCTTTTCCAAAAAATGAGATATTTTATAGGTCTTAGGCTTGTAGGGTCTCTGTATAGTGGATTCCTAGATTTAAGGGCAAATAGGGCTAATTGGGCTATTCTAGTTTAGTTTGGTGATTTCTACTAGGAAATGTATCCCAATGGATTGGGAAAGGTCTGATCTTCCTAGGAGGTTCCTGTATAAACTCATTTCTTACAAAACCATTCTTGGTTTCATTCTACCAATCATACCGTTGCATTCAAACACCATTAGTTTACTAGTAAACACCTAACTGGATGCTCTGGACTCGCCTAGGGCTTGCCATTAAAATTGGTTAGAATGCTTCTCTGAGTTCCTCCCTCCATATGTAAACTATAAAAGGGATACCCTAGCATATCCCTCATGTATGTGATGAAATTCATGGTGGAGATCTATGATGGAGCCATTTTACACTAAACTAGTCTATCAACACCAGCAAACTGCTAAACTAGAAAAGAATTTACAAAGATAATATAATGAACACTTAGAACCTTCAAAGAAAAAAAAAATATACTGAAACTAACCTAAATACAATAATCCAACATAATATTAAGTAGTTAAATCCATCTAAGAAAACTAAGTAACAAAAGCAAGCGACTGACAACAAAAATAGTGTACAGAGAAACTTCTTTCACATTCAAAAATATTCTCCACATCAGCCAACCTTGGGAAATAGGCCTCCTCATGTCATTTTATGATTTCCCCATTTTTTATGTGGTTAATAAAATACCCATCCTCAAACATCGAAGGGAATCAAATCTTGCCAATGTTGTCATGCAACTTTGCAAAGTTGTAAATGTTGTCATGACAACATTTTGACAACTTTTACATTTTTTCCTAAAACATAAACTAATGACCTCTAACCTATATTAAATGATGTAGAAAAATCATAGAGGTGATTTTAGGCACATTTCCAAGCTTTCATGAGCCTTGAAGGCTTTTAGACCCAAATTCCCACTTTTTAGGCTTTCTAGCACTAAACACTATCAAATTAAAATCAACTAGAGTGGATTGATCCTAGTCAAATCTACCTAGGTAAAAAATCACAAGACATTCTAAGGTCTAATAAAATACACCTGGCTTAGATAGGGTCAGTACAAGCCACAACCAAAATTGAAAAATAGGAGTTAGCCTAGATGCTCCTGCACCATTCTCCCCAAACAAAAAGATTTCAATCCACCCTTGGATTGAGAAAGTTGGAGTCAATTACCAGCTTCTTAAACTCTGTCTCTTTGATCCAAGAAGCCTCTGCATCTCCTTGTCCATGCCACTTTATTTTTATGCTCATTGTAATTCCTCTATCTAGTCTTCTTGTAGACCCTTGAATCAAGCACCTTCTCTTCTTTATTGGATGGTGGAGGGGTTAATTTCAAGTCCTCCACTTCTTGTATTACTTCACTAAGAATAGAATCTAGATCTAGAGTAGGCCCCTTATAAAGGACCAGATTTGCAACATTGAAGACCAGAGACAAACCAATATCCTCAGGGAGTTCAACTTTGTAAGCATTGTTGCCATATTTGATCAGAATAGTACATGGTCCTAATCTCCTCATTTGTAACTGTTGGAAAGTTGACTTCTTGAGGATGTATGACTCATTTTGTGTTGTCATCATGGAAAAAAATTCATACTAAGTTTTTGTCTAAGATAACTCAGAAGGAAAAATGACTAAGTATAGAAACAGGGCAGACAGAGATATACAACGATCAGCACATCAACGCACGTGTGAGAGATTGAATCAGGGCATGCGCCTTTAGATATATGTTCTATGACATGTGTACATACTACATCCAGACACCAATAGTATGAAACAATAGTACAGAGAAGTTACAGACAGATCAGTAGACCAGCAGTCCAGATGACAAAGCATGGAAGCCGACTAGTGTTTTGATCAGCGTGAATTATTTTTTTATGTAATGGCTAAGCGCCTTTGATTATATGTTTTTAATGATGTAATTATCATTTTTTTAAACATGCTTGAGCTGACTTTTTCAGAAGCGTTGTGTATTTTGTTTTAGGGCCGACTAGAGTCTTATTTTGGGTCGTGCCTTTTCAGATATGAACATATAAGTTTGTAATGTAAAGTTATGTTACAAGTGTCGATTATTATGTAAGAGGAAGATGTAGAAGAGAAGTATGATGAAGTCAGTATATAATATAAATCTTTAAGAGAGTAAGAGCATTTGCGCATACATGAAACTGATCAGACAAAAGTGTCATCACAACAGTTCACTTTTGATATAGTGCATATCAACTTTCAGAAGGTTGTAGCCTTCATCCTATTGGGCAGTGAGCCTAGGTAGTGAGCCATATACCTTTAATAGGGTTTTGTAAAAGACTCCTAATAGGGTCAGACCTTTAACCAGGTCATTTTACTCATATTGTAAAGACTGCTTCTAACAGGGAAAAGGAACTTTAACAGGTTCATTATACTAGTACAATATTTGTGGGTACTAATTCCCACTGGGGTTTTCCTCTGATCAAGATTTCCCCATAATCATATCATGTGTTATGAGTTCTTATGTTAAGATTTATTCAATCTATGTTTGATTTATGTTTAAGTTGCTGAAAAGTAATAAATAGACAAACACTAATTCACCCCCCCCCCCCTCTCAGTGTTTCTAACAATTGGTATCAGAGCTCTGGTCCTCTGAAAGAAAGTTTAACCACTTGAGGAGATCATAGACTCAGTAGAAGAAAAATATTTGAAAAAGAATCTTGAAGTAGCTCTTGAAGATCTTGATAGATCTGAAAAAGAAAATGAAGAACTTAGACTGAAAGTTGATGGCTCACAAATGGTTATCAAGAAATTAAGAAAAGATTTGAAAGATTGTTCTACAAGTGATTTAGGGAAAATGATAAAAAAGCTCAATGAAGATAATATGTCTCTAAAAGATAAAATTGAAAATCTAGATGAACAGCTAACAGACAGTCAAATTTCTATTGAAGAAAAGATCAAAGAAAGAAAACAACTAGATGATGAACTCTTGAAAGAAAACATGAAAGTCCTGGAATTGGAAAACATAAAGAAGAAGTTGGAATCTGAATTAACAGAAGCAAA
>MU225457.1:763528-791461 GCA_018584345.1 Thuja plicata | reverse complement strand
ACAAGATTGAGAAGGCTAAGTTGGAAATCAGCAAGATAAGAGTCTGACAAACTCAGTTGAGAAATGCACTTGCGCCATCTCTAGCAGTCCTAAATGAGAACATCAAACAGATTGATGCCACCATTGCAACATATGATCAAGGTCCTTGCATGGATCTGATGAAAATGGAGAAACTAACATATGCATTATGCGCGCATCTATAGACAGTTGATGCAATGAAAGTATTCTGGTAGAAAGAGACCCAATCTCTTCAGATTGTGTACCCTGAAGTTTATATGGAGTAAGTATGAAGAAGACTTACAATTTTTTGTACACCTTTGTCATTAATGTCAAAGGGGGAGTAATATAGAATGTATATATATGAGAAGCATTATATGTATATATCAATAAGATGTTATGATATACAGATATTTTTTGTGATTAAGTCATTTTGAGAAACTTGGCCACATTCCTTTGTTGCCATAAATGACAAAGGGGGAGATTTTTGGCAAGTTGACTTCCTAAGGATGCATGACTCATTTTGTGTTGTCATCATGGAAACAAATTCATACTAAGTTTTTGTCTAAGATAACTCAGAATTGTACTTTGTTCTTCCTTTCATCCACCTTCTGCTAAATCTTTGCAGTGTTCTCTATCAAAGTCTTTTTCACTTATCCGTGCACCTCTTTCATGGAGTGTGCAAATTCTTCTGCATAGCCACTCTCTTGAGATCCATCCTTTAACTCTCTGAGTTCAAATATCCCTCTAGTATGTAGTCCATAGACAACTTCAAATGGACTCCTTCCAGTGGTCATGTTGATTGTATCATTGTAAGCATATTCTGACTGTTGCAATAGTTGGTCCCAAGCTTGAACATACTCCTTAGTGAGACACCTCAATCAGTTTCCTAGACTTATATTCACTACCTTATTTTGACCATCTATCTGAGGGTGATATGCAGACCCAAAGGATAGATTGGTTCCCAATTTTTTCCATAGTTTCTTTCCAAAGTGACTCATGAATTTTGTGTCTCTATTTGAAACTATGCTTAAGGGTAACCCATGGATTCTCACCACCTCCTCGAAGAAAATATGTGCAATGTGACAAGCATAATGTACAGTATTACAAGGGAAAAAATGTGTCATTTTTCTGAATCTTTCTACTATAACATATATACTGTCAAATCCTTGTTTTTTCCTTGGCAATGCTACAACAAAGTCCATGCTCAAGAAATCCCAAGGTCTACTTGGAACGGGGACAGGTTGATAGAGGCCTGCATTAGAGGATGTGCCATTGGATTTCTAACACACTACACAATACTCCACATACTTTCTAATATCTAGACTCATTCTAGGCTAAGAATAAAACCTTTGCACTAACTCTTGAGTCTTATTGACTCCAAAGTGACCACTAAGTGCCCCATTATGCTTATCTTGACTCAGATTTTCCCTAATTGATCCCCAAGGGACACATAAATTCCCTTAAACAAAAAATTACTTTGCCTTGTATAGTCAGAAAAATATCCATAGAAATGATTCTTATGATCTTTACATACCTTGTATATCTCTGCAAAGTCTTCATCCTCTTCAAACAAGTCCTTGAAACTCTCAATGCCTATGCTCTGCAATTGTATTTCTTGTACTGTCAAAAGTCTCCTACTAAGTGCATCAGCTAATTTTTTCTGCAATCCTTTCTTATGCTTGGTGTGGAAGGTATAATCCTGCAAGTACTCCACCCATTTTATTTTTTTGTGATTGAGTTTGTCTTGGGAGTTCACAAAACTAAGACCTCAGTTGTCTGAATACACCATAAAGTCTTTAGGAAGAAAATAATGCCTCTATTTCCTTAGTTCTTAGACTAGAGCATACATCTCTAAGTCATAGGAAGAATACTTCCTCTTTGCATCACTGAGCTTCTCACTCTAAAAATCCACTAGCCTTCCTTCTTGGCTTAAGACAACCCTTATAGAAACATTTCTAGCATCACACTCAACTATGAAGAGTCTCTCTAAACTTGGTAGTGTTAAGATAGGTTGAGTGGAAATCTTCTTCTTAAACAACGTAAATCCTTGGTTATCTTGCTCATTCCATAAAAATTCTATGTTCATCCCACCTTTTTATGGTATCCAACATAGGAGAATAGATTGCACTAAACTGCTTAATGAATTTCCTATAGTATTGAGCTAAGCCATGAAAGCTTCTCACCTCTATTGCAGTTTTGGGGGTAGGCCAGTTGATGATGGATTCTACCTTTCTTGGATCCATCTTAAGGTTTCCTTGAGACAACACAAAACCAAGATACACTAGCTCCTTCTTTAAGAACTCACACTATCTAGATTAATCATTATATTTTCTTCATGCAGTCTCTTAAACACAATTTGCAGATGCCTTAAATGTTCTTCTTTAGTCCTACTAAAGATTAGGGTATCATCCAAATATACTACAACAAACTTACCAATGTATTCTTTGAGAACTTCTTTCATAATCCTCATGAAGGTGGATGGAGCATTTGATAGTCCAAATGGAATTACAATCCATTCATATGAGCCTTATGTGGTTTTTAAGGCATTCTTCCATTCATCTCCCTCCTTGACCCTAATTTGATGATAACCACTCTTTAGGTCAATCTTAGTAAAGTACTTTTCTTTTCCTAAATAGTCCATTAGGTCTTCTATCCTAGGAATAGGGAATCTATACCTAATGGAGATTCTGTTAATGGCTCTAGAATAAGTGCATAGCCTCCAAGTTCCCCCCTTTTTGGGTGCTAGGAAAGTGGGAAAAGAACATGGGATTATACTCTTTCTAATGACGCCTTGGTTTAGGAGCTCTAGGATTTTCTTGGCAATTTCCTCATTTTGTTGAGGGGTCATCTTATAAGTAGCTTTATTAGGTAGGATAGATCCTGGGATAAAGTTAATTTGGTTCCTAATATCTCTCTTAGGGGGTAGGCTAGTTGTTTGTCCATCACTGACAATGTCTTTGTACTCTTTTAGAAACTCTTGCAGTTCCATAGGAATCTTTGTCTTCTTTAGTGTCTTCTTTGCATATTTTTACTTTGGCTTCAAAAACAAAGCATATCCTACTCCCTCTCCTTCCTCTAGAACTTCTAAGAACTCCTTTTCACTCACTAATATAAAATTAGGGCTTGTGGGATTCACTTCTCCTTCTTCTAATAGTGACTGTATTTTGAAAGTCTCACCATCTTTCTTGAAAGAATATGCATTCTTGGATCCACCATGCATGGCTTGTCTATCAAATTTTCATGGCCTTCCTAGTAAAATGTGACATGCATCCATAGGTAGGACATCACATAGTACCTTATCTTTGTACCTTCCAATAGAGAAGTCCACCCATGCTTTTTCATTCACAAGGACATGTTGTCCTTTGTTCAACCAAGTAACCTTGTATGGATTACTATGTGGAATCCTCTTCATTTTCAGTTTGCTAACTGCCTCCTCTGACACAATATTGTTAGTAGACCCTGAGCCTATGATAATCTTACTCACTTTACCCATCATTTTGAATTTCACTCTAAATAGTGATCTACTCTGGCTTGGTTCTTCTCTCACTGGTTCTTTAATTAGTGTTCTTCTTATCATCATATTTTCTCCCTCTTCTGACTCTAGGGGTAGTTCAGGGTTTTTGTTACCACCACTAGATTCTTCTTAAACAAAATTTACTCTCTTATCACTCCCTTGGGAAGTAGAGCCTTTCTTTGGACACCTATAGGAAGGGTGTCCCATTTGATTGCAATGATAGAACTTCATAGTTGAAAAGTATGAACCTCTTCCTTGGCTATTTCTCCTTCCTCTCCAATTAATATTAGAGCCTCTTCCTCTATTTAAGCCTCCTTTTTTTGAACTTCCCTCTTGTTTTTCAGTCATCTTAGTCTATCCTTGAGTCTTGGATTCTGAAATTCTACCACCATATCCACTTCTTTGGCCTCTACCATCTCTTCCTCTTACGCTCCCTCTGGTATTTCTTATGTCTTGTTTCTTCTTCAATTTTTATTTCACTTTAACTACAAGTTGGTGGCACATTTGGACTGTGGTAGGAGTTAGTAGACTCAATTCATCTTGATTAGTCCATCTTAGACCATTGATGTATCTAACTACCTTCACACTATCATCTTTTGAAACTCTTGACCTCATGCACAACCTCTGAAACTCCTCGGTGTAAGAGTTGACATCCAATTCCCTTTGTCTTAAACTTTTCCTTTCCTTATGCAACTAAATTTCATAATCTTCTCTCTGATTTTGGCTACCATAGCTTTCCAAGTGGCTATGGGTTTCTTTCCTTCTTTCTTCCTCTCATCTTGGATTAATTTCCACCAAGTGAGTGCAGACCCTCTAAGTCTTTCCTTTTTCATTTTTACCTTTTGGGCCTATGTTATCCCATCACACTCAAAGTGGTTTTCAAGTCCTTCAATCCAATCTAGGATGACCTCTGGTTCCCTTTTCCCACTAAATATTGGGATTCCTTCCAGTGCCTTTCCACTTAAGGCTTTTAAGACTTTCAAGAAGGGTTCTTCAGTGAGGATAGGGTCTGGTTCAGGGACCTCATCATCTATGGCTATCTATTTACTCTTTCCTTCAACTTTATCCCTTACTTCCTCAGTCTTCTCTTCCACTTGGTCCAATTTATGCTCTAATTGGTCCAATCTATCTCTGATAAACTTATTCTCTTCTTCTTTCTCATCCACTTTCTTTGCAATTTATAAATTTTTCACCATTTTAGACTCTCCTACTTACTCTTCTGGTTGAAACATTCACCACAGGCCAAATCTTATTGGCTCTTATACCAATTTGATAGAAACTCCCAAGTGTGCTTGCACAAGCCTATTAGGACTATAAATGTTCCTATTTTTACCAAGACACTTAGCTTCCTTCTAGGATCTTCCAACTCCTTAACTATTTTAGGGCTTTTACAACACACCTCTAAGAGATGATATCCATTGTGCTTCACTTAGGGGTAGCTATCAACAAGTTTCACTTCTCTACTATACTCCTTGGATGACTCCAAGTGCCTTTTTTGTCTCCTTTCTGTTTGCAGGAGGTATAAACCCTTCTTGGAAAAATTATTGAGCTTCACTTTATCCCATTAGGATAGGGTATCAAGACATTCTCAAAGGATTTCAATACCCTTAGTGAATTTGGTCTTTTAGGCCTAATGCTTCTTCTTGCCCTAATTGATTATCTTTTCCCACTTCATTCAAAATAATCCCAAACAAACCCAAAAAAAAAGTTGATATTCTGATACCCTTTTCTAAGACATGAGATATTTTGTATCTCTTAGGGTTCTAGGGTCTCCGTACAGTGGATTCCTATATTTAAGGGAAAATAGGGCTAATTGGGCTATTCTGGTTCAGTTTGGTGATTTATAATTGGAAATGTATCCCAATGGATTGGGAAAGGCCTGATCTTCGTAGGAGGTGTCTGTATAACCTCCTTTCTTACAAAACCATGCTTGGTTTCATTATACCAATCATACCCCTACATTCAAACACCATTAGTTTACTGGCAAACACCTAACCAGATGCTCTGGACTCGCCTAGGGCTTGCCATTAAAATTGGTTAAAATACTTCTCCTATCTAATCCCTCTATATGTACACTATATAAGGGCTCCCATACCATATCCCTCATGTCTGTAATGAAATGCATGTGGAGATCTCTGGGGGAGCCATTTTACACTAAACTACTCTGTCAACACCAGCAAACTGCTAAACTAGAAAAGAATTTACAAAGCTAATCTAATGAACACTTATAATCTTAAAACCATTTTTTTTTTTTTTTACTAACCTAACTATTATAATCCAACATAATATTCAGTAGTTCAACCCATCTAAGAACACTAAGTAACAAAAGAAAGCGTCTGTCAACAAAAACATTGTACAGAACAACTTCTTTCACATTCAAAATATTCTCCACATCAACTCACCTTAGGAAATGGGTCTCCTCATGGAATTTAATAATTTCCCCATGTTTTTAGGTGGTTAAAATAACTACCCATCCTCAAACATCGAAGGGAATCAAATCTTGCCAATGTTGTCATGACAACATTTTGACAACTTTTACATTTTTTCCTAAAACATAACCTAATGACCTCTAACCTATTTGAAATGATTTAGAAACATCATAGAGGAAATTTTAGGCACATTTCCAATTATTCCTAAGGATTTAAGGCTTTTAGACCCAAATTCCCACTTTTTAGGCTTTCTGGCACTAAACACTATCAAAGAAAAATCAACTAGAGTGGATTAATCCTAGTCAAATCCACCTAGGTACAAACTCACAAGATCTTCTAAGGTCTAAGAAAATACACTTGACTTGGCTAGGGTCAGCACAAGCCACAACCACAATTGAAAAATATGAGTTAGCGTAGGTGCTCCTACACCAGTGAGTACATTAGATTGAATAAAATATATGTAACTTTCTATAGTGTTAATTCAACTTTACTTTTAAATACATATTTTCTAACATTTGAACATTCTTTTTTATGTCGCAAGTCCCCTAGAAGAACATGTACACATGAACAATATAAGCAAACAATGCACACTTGTATTCGTCCAATTATTTTTTATAAATAATGAATACTTGTATTCATCTAATTTTGTATTCATGATATGTTCACTAATTGATGATGATAGTTATTTTAAAATCTATATTCTATTTGCACATTCATGTTCAATAGTTCAAATTAATATTTCATTATTAGATATATTAGTTTTTTTTATAGTTAATAAAATTCAAGATTAGTTAAATATCTATCTCTTTTTATGTCAATTATGTAATACTAGTTAGTTAATGATAGTTTTAAAATTAATTGATTTTGTCAATTACATGAACAAATAACTACTATTAATGGTCAAATTATTTATAATGTTTAAATTTTTTCAGAATTACAATTTCTATTTAGTGATAATAAGAAGTTTATGTTTACTTATATGTACATGTAAGAAATCAAATCTAGTCCACATATCATATATAAATTCAAACCACTATTTTAAAAATCTATGAAATAGGATTAAAAGTTCATGAATAACATAAATAATATAACAAGTCCATGATCTATAAGTCCATCATATCAAGTCATGATATAATCACATAACAAGTCTTATAATAACACATGATAATGTATGATAACAAGTCCTAATAACATACCAAGTGTCATCATAAAAAGTCCATGATAATAGCATAACAAGTTATATTCGTAGCAAGTATAACATGGCAACAAGTCCTGATATAACATGTAAATGAGAAACAATAAAAAGTCTATGAAATAATGCACAAAATTCAAATAGACAACATGTAATCTAAATATTCTCATATATGTGCTTTTTAATCCTCTTCACTCCACATTGAGGTGACTAAGATGCACCATCCTGTTGTGTTCGCTCAACTCATCAACATCATCTTGTGTGTCTATTACTTATGAGGAGCAGCTACTTTATCCTTTACATTTTTAAAAGATCACATGAGAAGACCGTGTATATAATTCAAATGAATTGTATAATTAACTTACAAACTAATTAAATAATGAAAATTTAAAAATTTACCTCGCGACAATGGTTAATAATGCCCTCTGTGGGACATGGAGGTCTACTCTCCTGGATAAGAAAAGTGGAAGCAATCAACCCCTGTAAAAACAAACATTAAAATAATATGAGTATGATCATGTGTGGGTCAATTTCTATAATCCCTATAAAAGACCTACACAATAGACATTGCTAATTTAATTTTAATCTTGACCTCAAAGGACAATGTGGACGACTACATTTTGCTCAACCCAGTTGCCATACCGAGACTGATGATTGTGTCGACCTGAACAACATATATAAAGCATGAATCAAAATTGTATGTACATAAATTCTAAAATATATAAAGACTTAAAATTTATGGAAGAAAAGCATACTATTGGTGTCTAACGCATAGCCAAAGTCACTGATGGGTCAGGACGTAGATGTGAGGCATGCTCAAACAATCCAATAGCCTACAATTACAAAAAAATAAACATGAATGAAAGTTGTACATAAATTATTAAGCATATAAACACTTAAAATTAATTAATAAAATACATACTACGAGTATGTGAGGCTGGGCCTCAGTGACCGATGGTCCATAGTGCAAAGAAGAGCGAACAACAGTAAATGATATACCCTAAACAATTGCAAAAATGTATCAACCACATTAGTAAATTTGAGTTTTAATTATTTATTTTTAAATGTACTTAAATGTATCTAGATCAATGTCCATACCGTGAATGAGGTGTCGACGTCTCGAGGTGTCAAGTTAAAATGATGAAAAACCCTCGTACCCACATCTATAGATGACATAGCGTCAACCCGCATCTATTCACCAAAAAATACACATGTTATAGAATTTAATATGTGTATATGGAATTTAATATTGTACTGTAAATTATGAATAAATTTACCTCTACAAGATGATCATTGTCCGCACAGAGAAAATCAACATATGATGTGATGTCATCTACAACATCAACATCATCATGTCCACCATCAACATCATCATATTCATCACCAATAGGGGCAGGATCACTCTGGGGACCCATACATATATCCCCACAACTCGTGCAAACATGTGGTGTGCTAGGGGTAGCCCTCATCTAGGTTAACTGCTCCAACAAATTGCTTAAAATGGCACTCAATGAACCAAGAAAAGAAACCATTTCTCGATGTCAGATGGGTGCAAGAATAACTAGAGAAGGAGGAGGAACACTGGGATCATCATGCAAACAATCCTAACCTCTATCACTCAAATGATCCCCTGCCCCGTCCTATAGCATACTGCAACCAACCCCCTAGAATTCTCTCATGTCAAAGTAATTTGGTTTCCTACCCAATTCAGACTCGTCCCATATTTTTTTAGAAAAATATAGGGGCATCTCATTATTAGCATTTGGTGGATGGTTAAATACCATCCATCACCAATCCCAAAAATGTGCACCAATTTGTGGGTGCTGACACCACCTAATAGGAATGTGTGGCCTATTACCTAGTATAATTTATTTTGTTTTAGGGTTCACAGGATAGTGACGCATATCATTTTTTTGGAATTATTTAAATTATTGACCTCTTTATAAGAGAGGTCCTTAGCATAATAGGCATGCAAAGACTCCATGCATGTTTAAAAAATATTGAGATCAATGTCTTGTGCCTGAATGAAATCTAAAATGCCTTGCATACCATTTGTAAGGCACAGTAGTTGAGTGGGTGGGGATAATTTCTAATTGTATTAATATCTTGTAAAATTGCATGCACATTTTTCAATATGTTCTCTCTCAATTTCTCAAGTGTGGGTGGAGGTGGAGGTGGAGGTGGAGGTGGAGGTGGAGGTGGAGGGGGTGGGGGTGGTGGTGTATGTTGACCTAAAAGGTCATCTATGTTGAAATCATGCATGTCAAATGAATATAATCAACACATATATACAAACATGTAAATTTATAATTACTATTTAATTTAAATTTTACCTTACAAAGAAAAACTTATAATTAAATACAACATTTAGAAATATTACACAAGAAATGTCTGATTGTAGAGTTATGACTTGATCATATCGACAAACTTATATTACACCATTCCACAATTGCACATGCATCTTTAAATTTGGCTTTTTCCTTGAATTCGAGTTTCTCACTAAAAGGGCTCTCTTAACACATGCACCAGCACCATCATGTTCTCCTTTCCAATGTCCAGCCTAAAAAAAATTCACATATGTTGGATATTAGTTTTCTTATGTGTCCTACTCAACCAATAAAATATTCTAGCATTCTTGAATTGCCCTGTGCAATTATCTAACCATATTAGATGTCATTTCATCTAAATTTATCTCTCCCTTAAATTCTCATAAAAGTTCTTAAAGAAATACTGAAAAAATGTGATGAGTGTAACTTATTATCACTCATATAGAAATGGTACTCTCTCAAAAAAATTGATCCTCTTATGTACTATCAGGTGTATGCCTATAGACAATATGAACATAAATTTCTACTTGCACTGAATTATAATATTGCGCTTGGCTCAAATCTCGTGGTGCAAGCATTTAGTTTTCTACAAAGTCCACGACTAAAAGTATGCTACCAACTGGAAATGTATTCTTTCATATGTGAAAATGTTCATGAATCCATCGAGCATTTTGAGAGTGTTTCACATATTTAGGTATAGTCCTACTCTTGAATGTATAATCCTACTCTTGAATTCATTCATAAATCCATGAACACTAACTTTTCAGTAATTAGATCACATTGTCTTTCAATATTTCCATCCTTTAATGGACACTCAACATTTTTAAATATTTTTACATCAACTAATTGTTGTCCAAAATCAATTGAAATATTTTCATGCAAACATTCATCTAACAATGCAAGATTTCCAAATATATCACATACCCCAAAAACACATGCATTAAAAATAAATAATTTCTCATTAAGTGGTTCAAAACAAACCTAATATAAACTCCTTTATAGTTTGAGGTGGTATATTTATACCACATTCCTACACCATTTCATTAGTATTCATAGTAGAACATATACATCAAAATACATCATAATGGTAATGAAATTGAACATGAGATTTGCAATAGCACGTGACTCTTTTCTTGTTAATACTTACATACTAGGGTTTACATTTTTCAAAAGATCTTTGGCTAATGTTAATAGCTAATACCTTATCATCCAATTATTTTTTGTACAATTTAGTTTGAGTCATGTACAAAAGGTGTTTTGGATGCGGATCATAGATTTTTGAGACAAATCTTAATTCGAGAACATCTCTAGCATTAACTGATACTCTTGTATTAGCATTGTAAAACTTTTCAACCAAATTTTTGACTTCCCCATTAAGTTTCATGTCACACCTCAGGAGTCTGCCACTAAAACTCCTCAATTGGTTTGTAAGATCACTTTTGAAGTTAACTCTTCTCTTTACAATTCTTGTCAAAGTTTTATGATGAATATTAAGATATCCACTTATGTTAGTCATTATTCATTTATCAGAAGTTATTTTTTACTAAAGTTGTTATTGATCTCCATGCGACATTCCTATCTTTAGAATGAATTTTATTTCTGATTGTATCGAAGGCAGTAGAAACACCCAAAATAACTTGTTTTAAAGACTCATCCTTCTTCTTTGCTTTGACATAAATGTCTAACCTCTTCATCAATTTTCACATTTTAGTCATTTTAATTAGTTGTAACAATAGTTGACATTGAAACCCAATTTTTTTACTACAAAAATATTATCTAAACAATCTACTTGCATGTGTGCTAATCTGTCTCCATGAAACCAAACCATGAAGATTGTGTAGCACATCACTTTTAATTTGAAAATGTTCATTCATTTCATCATCATTCAAACGGGTTTATTTCTCAATTGGTGTTTCTATGTCTACAGCCACATTATTGATTTTGACTGGCATTTAATTTTCAATTTCAATTGAAGTTTGATTTTCAATTTCAATTTCTTTATCATTATGAATATTTGGTGTTTGATATGCAAATTTTATTTTTCAATTTTTAGAAAGAAAATCTAAATCATTCAAGTATTATCCTGCTTCTAGAAAATCACCAATTTCTTTATTAGAAAAAAATGTTGCTATGAAGACATACATGTATCCAAAACTACATTAGAAGATGTACCTGAATTTCCTTCTATTGTATTTTCTTCTTCAACCTCTGTATCCATCTTGGTGTCCTCAATGTTCTCCACTTCTGAAATGATTGTTGAACTCAATACTCTAGCACTATTCAGTTCTCAAATTCTCGCTCTTCTTTCTCGTTGTAATTTTTCCTCCTCCCTATTTTCTGCAACCTCCCCAGCTGTCAGAACCTTCCTTTTCCTCTTTCTATGCTGCTTTGATCCCATGTATGCACCAAATTTTGAATTAAAATAGCTTTCCACATGTCAAATCCAATAAAAGACAACAATATGGAATATTTTATCAACACAATCCTTCTATTGTTGTGATCAGTCATATAATGATTGAATATTCATTAAATCATTGGAATTTTTATTTTAGAATTTTTTTTTCAGTCAACGACTCTATTAGAAATGGGCACCTGTTTCATAAAACCAGTGCCTATTTCTTGCTCAATGACAAAAAATTAAATGGGCACCCATTTTTTGAATTTTAAATAATTGGTGCCCATTTCTTAAAATTTGGTGTGGGAAACATCCCTCCCCTTTGGTTTTTGGTTTGGGACAAGCTTGGTGGGACCAATCCTATGCTTGGGCTTCCAAAATAATGGCTAAGGCATATGAATCCCATATTTCTGCCTTGCCATAATTTTTTGAAGGCCTTCCTGATCGAATTTTTTGATGAAACGAAAACCCATTAGAGCTCTTACTATACAGATTTCAGAAATGTAAATTTCATAGTGATATAGTTAATTTTACCATTTTTTATTATTTATTAATCAAAAGTGGTACCTAAACTTAAAATGGTGAGGTTCACTAAAATTTTAATAAATTTTTTGCTTTTACATTTTCAGAAAATAAATTATATGACATCAATCTACATTGAATTTCCTTGAAGATGAATTTTTTTTTTTTTTTAAATATGAAGTTTTCATCAATTTATAGTAGTCATACAATAGAGGTTTCAAAAATATACTTTACAGTCAATTAAAAATTAATAAATAAAATATTCAATTAAAAAAAGAAAAAATATGCTCATCAATATTTGGTGTGTTAGGTATCTTTCCTCTGAATGATTCACAAAAAATCATTTATTTAGGTCAAAATATGGTGGTCCTACATGTGTGTTTTATGGTCCTGAAACAAGCATTTTGAAAAAGCAATTTTTAAACATACCTATTAAAAGGCCACTTCTACCATGTGGGTATTTAAATAAATTATATATTTGAAAATTAGACTCTGAGAACTATATTTTCTATTACTAAGGTTTTTTGAGATTCAATCTCCAAGTGCCTCAAATTGTGACATCAATTGACAGAAAATAGGGAAAACACTTCCACTTTTTGCCCAAAAGTGGGACTCAACTTCTTGCAGCCACCCAAGAGAATAACTCATAAATGAAGTTGTGAGAATCAAAAATTCATCTAATATACATGAACATAGAGCTCAAGTACCTCTTTAACCATTTTCCTTTTGGGGTTTGGATCTTATCAGTAAAATTTCTCCTCTGTAAGGATATATATTCATCGCTGCTACAAATTACTTTATGAAATGGGTTGAAGCCTTTCCACTTTGATCTATGACTGCTAAATTAATTTTCTATTTTATCCTTGAAAATATTATTTATTGATTTATTTTACTTTCCACTTTAGTTTCTAACAATGGTACATCATTTAAGAACAAATATTTGAATATGTTCCTCAAGAAATATCACATTCAACATCATTTAGCTACTCCTTAATATCCTCAATTGAATGGTCAAGCCAAAGCTTCTAATAAGATAATTGAGAAAATCCTTTATAAAACTATTAAAAAATAAGGTAAATATTGGCATGTCAAATTTTCATGCACTTTATGGCCCCACTGAACAATTATTTGTATAGCAGCAAGGACTACTAAAAATGTCAAAGTGACTTTTTGCATAGCATGAAACCAAGGTTTGTACATAGAATATAGTTATATGTGAGAGTATTGGGCATAACATAGATAGATGTGGGTTAAATGATAGAACATACCTTAATAGATAATGAGATTATATTGAATGATTGTCTGCCAACATTGTGAAAGCAACAAATAGAGCTAGAATTATATTGAATAAGAGAGATATTCACTTTGATTTGATTAAACAAGATTATGTCACACACATTTAGATAGGATCCATTATCAACTAGAGCACATCT
This sequence comes from Thuja plicata, assembly GCA_018584345.1. Classification (NCBI taxonomy): domain Eukaryota; kingdom Viridiplantae; phylum Streptophyta; class Pinopsida; order Cupressales; family Cupressaceae; genus Thuja; species Thuja plicata. The sequence continues at coordinate 777,649 of MU225457.1, read as the reverse complement.
TATTACATTACCATTTCTAAGCACAATAATCATAAGAGGGTCATTTTGGTTTTGAATTTCCAAAGAAGGTAACTTGTGTTGGGAAAGCAAAGTATTTTCCTTGGTTAAATGCATATACTTTAACCAGGATGCTACATCATTAGAACTCATTGAATATGGAACTAATATCTTTTGAAAATTTTCTGGAACCATCTCATGGTACATGTAAGTGAAGTTTGCAAAAGCTCCCAAAGGTATATGTTTGCTAGATTAGCATGAAGTTGTGTAACAAGATCATACACCTTTCTAAGATATTGGGTAAGACAAAGTGTTAGAGGAAACATTGGTTAAGAAATGATAAGAGAAGAAGAAGAAAGAATAAATGACTCAATATTGATTTTCTTATTATTTATTGTGGTGTATGCATCAATAAATCCATGATAAATTTTTATTTATTTATTTTATCTTTGGGTGAGTTATTTTGTGAAATGCAAGGTGGAATTAGGAGGCCTACAACCTTTAATAATAAATAATGAAAAATTTTACGGACATCCAAATGAAGATACAAAAAAATATTAAGCTTCTTAGGTTCTTTATAAAAATTAACACTTATCGTGTTGATCAGTTTTTGGAAAAGGGTTGGTTTAGGAGATGTAGAGGATAACTCAATAGAGATGATGTCATTAATGGCTTCATCTAACATATCAAAGTCATCACTAGCAAACAACTCATTAAAGACATTGAAATTTTGTAAAAATATATTTGAAATGATTGGATATATCCTACGTTCTTCAAGATAGGGCTTCTTTTTTATTTTCCAATCTAGGAAGAGAAAACTTTGCTTTAAACAATATAAGGAAATAATGCAATCTAATGAAACTAAAAATTAAAAATAATAATGCAATGTAAACACACATAATGAAAGACTTAACAATATTTTTTTTTTCTTAAATTTACTTTTCTTAAATCAAAAGGGAATTTACCAAACATTGGGTTCACCAAAATGTTTGATTGTGAAAGAGAGATGAACTACCCTATGTACTAATTTAACTATGAACAAACCCTATTTCACTAAAATTTTGAATACGAACCTCAAATGGGTGTTATGATTTAATTACTCGTACTCAAAGAGATTAAAGCAATCCCTCGGGTCCTTTTCCTTTGTTTTTTGAAAGATTAAGCTCTTATTGATGGAAATATTAACTAACTAGGCCCTAACGCATGTAAGAATGGGCATACAATTGATAGAAGATAATACAAAGATAACTATAAGTTAATAGAAAGTATAGATCAAGAATAGAGATACAAGAATGCACCTATTATATAAAGTATAACCAAAATGACTAGACATTGTGGCTAGGTTCCCTTGTCTTATTAGGTACCCTTGTCCTATTAGGTACCCTATTGCGTATGGAGATGAGATCAGATGTATGGAACCTTTGAAAAATATTTCTAAAAAATTCCAATGCAAATAGGAAGTACTATGGTGTGAGGTAACCTAGCTCTAAGGACACAAGCCACACTTGTTTTCATTATCTAGTCCTTTTCTAGTGATATTTTATAAGAAAAAATAATTCTAAGTCTTGAGTGCTTTTGTGTCTTCAAAGTTTTGCTAAGACCTATTACTAATTCTTCAAAATTTGGAGAAAGTGATTTTTTGGTTTTATAGGGGCTTGCCTTAGTCAAGCCCCTATTTTGGTGTTCTCCACCTCCACAAATAGCCAAGTTGAATTTTGAAAATAATAGTGTGTGCTTTAATCCTTAAGTGTATCTAATATTGTGGTGAGCATAAATGCATAAACATAAATAATATTCCTACTCAAATATGTTAGAGTGAACCCTAAATGAGGAAATCAAAGGTGATGCATATAGTAACTCAAGAATACTCATTAATAACACAAATGGACACAAATCAATGATAAAACTCAAATCTAAAGGTAAAATACATAAATGTAAGGATGGCATAAAACTATACCAAAAGTATAATTCTAGGGAGAAGTACATGCTAATCATTAGTCAGTGACTCTATATCACTCTACACATTCCTTAAAGCATCCACCATGATCAGTGAAAACTTTAGTGGTGATTATTCACCATTTGGAAAATGTTGCATGTCGGTAACCCGAGAATTGGAGAATATTTTCCATCTATTCCATCGAACCTATCGCCCGACATTTATTAATATTGGGTCCAAAGCCCGGGCCCATCGCCCATCAGTTTATTTAATTTTTCCATTTCTTACACCTTGTCGCCAATGGAATATAAAAAACATTTGCCAATAATTTCTAAGCGACCCCAAATGGATGGCCTATATTTTCCAATCATTTTATACATATATATTTATAGGCAGCCTCAAATTCACCTGGTATTTTACAGACATATGTCTCTAACCGGCATAATTTTTCCAACTTTATTAATCATGTGAAGGTATTGGACAACCCAAAATCGCCTCAGAAATAAAAAATGACACATTATAATTATGTGGGCTTCGAAAATTCCAAATAGTTGTATACCTAATACAGTAATACCTCCCGCCAAATTTGCCAAATAAGGATTAGTATAAAAACATTTGATCGATAGCTAAGTTTTAGACTATTGAGTGCAATTATATACTGCATTGGCAAGTTGTGACTATAATTTAATTTGAGGCAAAGGTAAGTGATACTTATTCTGTGACTCTTTAGTTTTGAGTTCATTATTTTTTAGTGATATCTAGTTAGCAAACAGTGGTGACCAGGGAGATCTTAGACATGATTTTAGGTCCAATTAATCCAGAATTATATTTATATATATTATAGTCTATTGTCACTTCTTGAACAATTTAACATTTTTATTTTGCACTAGAAGTCATTGGAGAATGGATATGTAAAACAAGAATAAGGCCAAGGGTAAGGCTCCTGCAAGTGGGTAAAGCCAAGAGAGGTCATAAAAATGTAGAACCTTATCATCGTACTTTGTTCATGGTGTTGTAAATGTTTATGTCCAAAATCAGGATGTTGCTTCATCACAAGTAGATTTTGAAGATTCACAACCTAAAACTACACGACATATTGAAGAAGTAGGCAAACCTGATATCTCAGATCACGATGAACTTGAAGAAATTTTTTAGTTAAATAACCAAAATAGCCATAATGATATAATTGACTTGGATGAGATTGAGAATGTCAAAGATGATGATGGTGCAGGGAAAAAGAAAATAAAATAAAAATTAAAAGAAGGATAGGGAATCAAAAAATGATTGGAAGTGGGAGTTGTCAAGGAATTTTCAAATAGAATGAGTGCCAAAGTATCCATTCATTGAACCAGTGGACAATCCAATTGAAGTTCAGCCTCTGATAGAATGTAGATGTAAGATTTGCACCAAGATAAATAAGAAGGAAAAGAGGTTGCAGTTAAAAATTGACACCATAGAGAAGCATATGGGTAAAGTTTACAAAAAGAAAACCATAGATGGAGTTGAAAAATCAGTGATAAGATGGAAAACAAAGGATGAAACTCTACATGTTAAGAATGCATAATTATACAAATTTTAGTAGAATATACAGATGAAGCCTGCTCAAGTTAAAGGCTCTATTGAAGCTTGTTTTGGAAAAGCATTAGAAGTAGAACTAATTGGAAAATCTGTTCAGTTAAGTGTTTTTTTTAATATTTTGAGCAGAGGGCATCCTATGATAGACTACCCATCATTGAGTGCTTTATTACACTTTTTTAAAGTTTGTAACTATACTAAGAGTCACTGGTCAGTAAATAGTGGATGGGAATGGGCAATTTGTCTTGTTGATGTTGAAAAAGAGGATCTAAAGGCTAAAATTAATGAGTCAAATTTTATTGCATTATCTTTAGATGAGGTTATAGCTATAGATAATACTTTAAGGGTATGCATGCATGTTTATACTATACACAATTTTGTCTGCTAACCTCATCTACTAACTGTTGCTAAAATGAAGGATAATGCGACAGCTAAAAAATTTATTTGAACTAGTAAAGAGTTCTCTAATTGAATATGGAGGTATAAATGACATGACAATTGCCAATAAGTTGGTGTGTATTGGAGCGAATGGAGCTTCAGTAATACAAGGCCACATGGGTAGTCTTTGCAAAAAGATACAATCTTCTTGTGTGCCCTATGTTACTCCCATTCACTGCATGGCCCATAGAATGAATCTAGATTTTGGAGTTGTTAGCAAGCATAGTCCAGTACAAAAAATTGAAGTTTTAATCAAAGATCTATACCAATACTTCTGTCAAAGTCTGAAATGATTGAGGTAATTTCAACACTTTTCCAAAGGACTAACTGACAATAACAAGCTTCTAAAGGATAATGATACTAGATGGATCTCTTTGGATGGACCAGTGCATCGAGTGTTTTCATAATATCAATCGTTGCTTGGTTTAATGAAATCAAGTCATGAAGAAGAAGGGATACCCAAATTTTCCTGAGCTACTGCAAAGGTTAAGTAATATAGAGACACTCTTAATGTTAGTAGGTCTTCTCCCCCTGCTAGAGGAAATGAGAAGTATAATGAAAAAGGCCCAGCAAAGAGCAATATATATTGCAGAATATGTTGCACTTCATAAATTAACATGCATGACACTAGATAATCTCTATCAATCATGTGATGATGTAAAATTTGCCAGCTAGCTTAAGATCATAGATTTGGACAATCCTGACAACTTTTTAAACATCGATGTAAATAGGGGGTTATGTGCAAAAGTATGCGGAGTTGAGATACCAATGAACTACTATACCAGGGTCGAGTCCGAGGAACCAGGAAAGAACAACAGGAAGTGGGTATCAAGTGTTAAAAGGGAAGACTTTAACAAGATCATTGAGTCTATAACTGCTTCTGTGAAGTGCATTGCCTATGATATCTCCTCAGAGATTAGAGCAAGATTTCCTCAAATAAAACTACTTGAATCCATGGCTATTGTGTTTCCTCGATATTGGAGCATCAACAATTCGAAGGATTATCGAACTAAGATACTAGCTTCAATAGATCATTTTTGCAAAACCAAAGAGTTAAATGGAGTAACTCTAAATGGAATTTTAGATGAGTCTCATTTGAGAGAACAATCGGTCCATTTTTCACAGACAATGAGGGAACAATATAATATTATGTAGAACCCCCACGAAGATGGATTGGTAACAAGGCTTTGGAAATATCTAGCTGAGCGAAATGTTGATTAATTCAATATCAAAAATTTTCAAGATTTTTGATTTATGTCTGACCATGATATTGGGGTTGGTGGAGGATGAGACAGTTTTCCATGGGGTCCCTAAATTCAAAGCTAAGAAACAAACTAGACAAGAATTTGGAAAATTGCTTGAGGCTCTATACATCCATGTATGAATTTCATACTTTTCCTTACGACAGGGCACCAAAATTGTGGAGGAAGAAATGTCAGAGAAAATGCCTAGGAAACATTTCCAACCAAAGTGGGAGTGCCAGAGATAATGATGTGACTGTCATTGACTCATGTAATGGTACTGGTAATGCTAGCATTGAACTTGAGTTAAGCGGAGGTATGCAGAGTGCAGAAAACATATCGAAGAACCAAGTAAGCTATGAAGTTGATGGAGATGAATCCGAGGATCCCAATAATGCTATGATGTGGCAACTTGAACCTTTGTAGAAGTAGCAGATCCTAGGTATTTATTAAAATTTTTTCTGGAATCTACTGTCAGTTTCTGTATCTCATCATCAATAATGCATAATATCATATTCCAATGTCAAAATTCAAAAACATGAATGTGGTTGATAATCTCATGAATTCTACAATTAATAATGGTTTTCATTTGCATTATTTAGCTCTTATGGTACAATTCTTAAAGATTTTTATTTTTTTTGAAAACATAACAATTCATATGATACAATTCTTAGAATTAGAGATTCTCATTAATTTATTTACAAATATGACACAATGTAACAATTCATTCGTTAATAGTAGTAAGAAGTAAAACACAACTCTGTGTGATTCTGTTTGCAAAATTGAATTGAAAATGAATTATGGATCAAGAGTCAATACCCAATTTCAATTTCATTAATCATTACCCTTAGCAAATGACCCTAAATTCCCTTTTATATAAACAAGGGAGCAACAATAGCTTCAGGTCGATTTGCCTAATGTGAAGAGTCAAGACTAGTACAATATCTCTACAACTATACATTTCTGTATTTGATAGGCTAGTTTAGTAAATTAGCAATAGCATTATAGCATCTGCTACATTGATCCTGTTAAAAAAACAAAGTTCAAACTTGTTACTTTTAACTCAATTCAAGCCAATAGATAAATAATATAGAGATGGTTGAAACTGAAATTACTTTCACATACTATTTTTGATGAGATGATTCTACCAATTTGGTTAAAATGCTCCAGTCTGCATTGTTTGGAAGGTCAATATTTGTCAAGTTATAGTAGATGACCTTCAACCTCATCATCCATCCACACTTATTAGAGTGACTTGAAAGAAATGATCCTTCCAATACTGCATTCAAATTTGTTAATGGTTTGATGCACTTTGCAATGCCTTCATGAGTTGTGTCCTTAGGAAGCTTTCCTAAATCAGTCCTCATTGTCTCCTCCAACCTTTTTTTGTAAGCTTCTATTCCAACAAAATTCGTTAATGAGTTACTAGGACCAAGACTCGACAAACCATGACCTATCCTTTTGGTTTTTGTTTGATTATCTTGGCAAGCTTTCTCTCAAATAAGGAAAGAGTTTCCTCTACTTCCTTTAGTTTCTAAAATTTTTGAAAGACAGAGGTTGTTTTTATTGATGCACGAATGCGGTCATAAATTCCCTTGCTTGCCAAATTGCTGTCACTAGTTGAGTTGATTTGATTCAAAATCTACTTTGCAATTTTCTCTCTTTGACAAATTTTTTTGTTCTTCTCAATGTGCTCTTTGAGCTTCCCAAAAACATCTCTAAGACTTTCATTCAATTCAAACCAATCACACAACCTATCACTAGTCACCTTTATTTTCTCCCAAAGGTCTCTTTTTATTTTCTTGACTGTATTTTTCATTTGGTCATTCAAGTTGTTTTCATAAGTTTTAATTGTATTATTTTCCTTCTTTAGCTCTTCTCTCAATTTTGACAACTGGTGTTCACTCCATTTTTTATTTTCTCTGCTTCGTCTTCCCACTAGTTTTCTTTCTCTTCCCACTGTTTTTCTTTTACCCTCTCATCCTCCAATTCTTTCTTTAATTTATTGTTTACTTGTGCCGCACTCTCCACGCTTTCGTATAAATTTAAAGAAGAGGTTTTGTCATCATAAATATTTTTATTACTCTCTTCTAATATTCCCCTCACAAATTCCAGTTCTTCCTTCGTATGTTCTTTTTGTCCAATTGCTTCCTTAGCGGATGAATTTTTTATCCTTTTCTCTAATTCTTTGCACCTGTTATCCGTTGCTTTCTCCTTTTCTTTTTCATTTGCCAGGTCTGCCTGTAACTTTTCTATTCTTCTCTGAAGCTTTCCATTCTCTCTCTCCAACTTCATCACTGGAATGTAGACCACTTGGTTGGTCATTTTCAACACATTTATCTTGTCCACATTTTTAATTTTAGATAAATCCATTTGGAGGGTGCTAACTTGAAATTTAGATGGATCTATTTGACTCTTTGGTGGATTGTTATCTCTAGCTGGGGGCATAACAACCATGAACTCCATCATTTATTTCTTTGGGTTATATGTGGGAAATAACCTATTCGATGTAGGTTATGCATCACGAGCTGCAAAAAATGCATCCCTCTTCAATGTCTTAGTATTTTTTCTATTCCTATTTTTTGTTTGTTTAAAGTTAGTTACAAAATCATTGTAACAAAAATTAGGGTTTTCTGACACAATTAAATGTTTGAAAGGTGAAATAGAACTTATAGCGATGTACGAGCTTCCACCTGTGGCTCTAATAATTTCACCATGATAATTAGTAATAGTAACACCCTGACCCATTACAAGTGGAGTATTTGGAATATTTAGAGGGTTTTTCCCTGAAGGTGTGGCAATTGTTGGACTCATAGTCACAGACACCATTGGCATTGTTGTCATAACCTTTTCTTTCTTTACACTGCCTTGATCTCTGGGATCCACTAATATCGTGTCCATTTGTAATGTTATTTTCAAACCACTAGTACTACCCATGCCATCCCCACAAATGGAAGTGGCACTTGATTCAAATTGAATCTGAGTGCTTGGCAAAGGTGGAACTAGATTTGAAGATGTAACAAATGAAGGTGGAATGGTATGAGACTGAGTAGTACCTTTTTCTGATGAACCTCTAATTACTGGTATCCTACCATGTTTTGGTGGATTGGGTGTGGTAATTGGATACAAATTCCCTTCTCCTGTGGGACCCAGACCATCCCTACTTGGAAAACCCATTTTTTCTACCATCTCTGCCCCTTTTCCATATTTTTATTTTGTGGCCCTTGACTCCAATAGAAATTATCATAGAATCCTGCCCATCAAGATCAGTATCTTGATCATTATAATTACTAGGATGTGCTTGACCAGGATGCTCCACATTCGACAAATCGCTAAATATTTCATCCTTGTCTGGATCATAAAGATCAGCAGAGGTCTTTTGCTCATCGAGATTCTTCCTTATTTCCCCAAAATCTTTAATTTTGGTTGCATTCCAATTATCATCTTTACATTGAAAAGATAGGTTGTTCAAAATATCTTTTGTAGATGGTTGAGCAGCTCACTGGTAGAAATTGTAGGATGTCCTGTGCTGCACTTTTCCTTTCTACTTGTGCAATGCCATAATTTGGGATGACAATTCTTGTATAGAAATATTATTTTCAGTGGCGTATTTCTTCATATCTTTTTTGACCTCGTCCTAGGACTCCATGTTTTTAAATTTTTCTATCAATGACATACTCTCATGTTGACATTTTCTTGTGGATCTCCCATTCTCTCTAAGCTTTGTTCCAATTATGTTTAGTGGATCATACTACCAGTGACTGTCAATAGCAAAGTGAAAAATTGAAAAAAAAGCCTCTGCCACTTTGAATCCTTTTCTCTCAAATGTGAACCCTCCCACTAAGAAAGGCAAGGAAGGAAATATCATTTTATTTTTCTGATCATTAAAGAGTACATTTGTGCTCTCCATCTTCCGAACATATTCCAATGCAAATACCCTCTTTGTAAAATGTATTGGAAGGTTGTAGGGTTCTACCGATGAACCCTAAAACCTTAACACAGTGTAGTCTTCCATGAAGTACCAGTCAGCCAATTGTATTTGACTTCTGAGTTGAATGCAATCTCTACAAGACACAACCAATCAAGGCAAAGGAGTGCCTGTAATTTTATGATACATTGGTGCCAAAAAGAAGTCTACAAAATTGTTATATTTCCTTCTGTTATCACTCATTCTTATCTCAGGTGTTCATTCATATACTGCATTTTGGACCTGACTTTGAAGCTTGTTTGTCTGAAATATTACACGATGCTTTGCTAAAAGAAGATGGCACAAGTAGGTTGTGAACCTAAATGTCTTCTGTGAACCTCTTTTAATCATTAGTAATTGTTCTTGCATGCAATGAATAGTGTGCTCAATAAAATTATGTTTTACTGGTTCTTTTTCACAAAGAATATGATAAATCATTTCAAGAATGTTGGCACCCACTTCTTTGTTACTATCCAATCCCAAAAAAAATGCTAGCAAGGAAATACTATCCTAAACCCATTGCACAAAAATATCATAATCATAAGGAGCCTTATGATTTGGATCCAGACTAGAATTTCTTGGTATTCCTCTGATATACGTATCTTTCTAATTCTTTGCCTACTTTCACAGGTCAATGTGCATGTTTGATTTTTGTGCTTCAAACCCTAGGTCCAACAGACTAGAAAATTCAGTCTCTGTTATCGATAAAAATTTCTCTTGACTATTTTTATTGACAATTGCTTTTCTACTTTCATCATAATTTTTGGTGCAAAGCATGACAATTTTTGGACAAGGAAATACTTGAGGTAATGCCATGCGTGCTGACCCAACAACCCATGCTACAATTTTATTTATCTTTACCTTTAACGTGTTGTTAAATGAAAAAATTTATGAATCCTTCATTGGATCTTTCCACTTATTTTCAAGTGAAAATCTAATTTCCATGATTCCCTTATTTCCATGGATAACAAGATCAAAAATATCATGGAATTCATCAGTGAAACCTGGTGTTTTAACTAGTTTGTGGAAGTCTATTATCTTTGTTTCCTTTCTTTTCCCTTTAATCATACTCTTGGTATTTGTTTTTCCCATCATAGACTGTGGTATACTAGTATTACTATTTACTTGTATAAAAATTCAAGAAATTCTACACAGGTGACAACAACAATTTATAGGCATGTTTGAAAATTCAACCCTAATTCTATGACTACAATCTAAACAATAAACCACTAGATTTTAAAAATTTAAAGGGCGGGACATGGGTGTTCAGGATTTTACCTGAAAATTCAATTTGTGCAAACTGTGAGTGGGCAGAGAGCTGAGAGACTTTGTTTTATTCCTCAATCTTCAACCTAGAAGCCATAACCCATTTCTAAATCTCCAATACAACATACTGGTAAGAACTGAAAATATAAAAGCTTAGGTTAAAATTGTACAATCGTGAGTAGTACTGAATCATCATTCGTGACTCATCATTCATGTTAACTTTTATTGCTTCTCCAGATATCTGAGGTCACTAGGACATGTGTCACTTAATTGTTTGGTCTGCGGTCAAATTCAGCTTATTACTTATTAAATGTTAAGTTATTGTTTTACTCCAATTATGATTTTAATTAAACTTAGCTCTCATACACATGTCATGATTCCAGAATAGGTTTGCAAAAATGGGGTTTCTTTTCCCTTTCGGCCTGAAATACACCGCACGTCATTGATCTATGCTCATCCAGCGATTGCTGGTTTCTTTTATCTTCCTTTATCTTTCGGTCTTTCGTTCGTCATCGAATGACATCGATTGAATGAGTGTACACGTGTCATGATTCTGGAATAGGTTTGCAAAAATGGGGTTTCTTTTCCTTTTGGCCCAAAATACACTGCACGTCATTGATCTGTGCTCATCCAATAGTCGCTGGAAGTCACTATCATGTGTGGTGGGCCCCATTAAAGAAATAAATGAAAAAAAATTGAATTGTATTTATCGACACCGACTGTGTGAGTTTTCACATGTCATGATTTCAAAATAGGATTGCAAAAAAGGGGTTTCTTTTCCCTTTCGACCCAAAATACACTATACATCATTGATCTCTGCTCATCTAACAGTCGCCAGAAATATAGTTACACGTAACGCCATACGCCAAAAATTTATGAAATTAAAATTAGATTAAATATTGCAACTATCTAATATAAAAAGAACTAATTAAATTATTGCAATCAGAGAAAACTGTCTAATTATTTTTTTTTATTTTTTTTAACTGTCTAATTATTTATTAATTTATCACTACCCATAATTTATAAAATTCTTTAAACTTTTACAATTCTACATTTGCAGTCGCACACATGACACATAATTAGCCGATAGTCTTTCCTTTTAGGGTTGCTAGAAACCGGAAGTTGTCTCACACCTACAAACAACTTCCATGAAATGGTTTTCAGTTACCAGAAAATGGTTTGTCATTCATGGTTTAGAAAGAAACAAGTTTGTCGTGTCAGATTGATAGATTTGATAGCCAGTTTTGATAGATTTGACTGAATTTGAGCCATGGCTAAGGAATGTCTTTTCATGAGTCTTTTCCTCTACTCTGGAAACCATGATCGATGGGAGGAGGAGATGCATTGATGAAAACCCTGTCTGCGGCTCTCAATGTAGATGAGAATTAAATACACTCAGGGTAACTGAAACAACATACCATGATAAAAAAAAATACTGACAATGCCTTGTGTGCACTACACATAGAAGAATAACAATCATCAACTTCCTTTATAGAAGTTGTAATGATATCTACGGTTTTGAGGTTATCATTATTGATGTGAGATGGAGACAAAACAGAAGTTGCAAGTGGGAAATCCAAGGGGGGGCATATATAAAGACAATGCTAAGGCTGAAGCCCCTATTTTCTAAAATAAAATATCAAAGTATTAGCTATACGATAAAGGATTTATAAATTATTCATTCGAGTGGTATATTTTTTAATACAAATTTCATCTTTATCATGGTGAAGTAAAGGAAGTTGGAAGAAAATTGTATAGTTCATGGATTTGATTATTTAATTTTTTATTGTATAGTTTAGGGATTTGATTATTTAATTTTTTTTATATCAATGTTTTTATTACATGGATAAATTGAGTAGACATGAGGATTAGCTAAAAATTTAGCTAAATGTCATATTTTCACCATGGACTGTACTGTGGTTGTTCAATCATGAAAAATGTCATATCTTGATGGAAGAGAGCCATGTTTTTATAGTTTTCCACTCATGCCCTGCGTATGGAGCTATTAATTTCTCAACTACTTTGCACCCTTTGCATCCTGGACAATATGTTTTCATCCATGCATTTCCTATTCTCCCCGTTATAAGCCAAATGAACAAGTTAACCTTCTTCATTCCAAACACCAAATAGCCCCTGGCATAGTTGAAAATAGTTGAAGAAGACCACGTAGTCGTTGCTTCTGTAATAGGTATTTTTGTTTTTGGAATCTCGATTCTAACTATGGCTTTCAGTTTGTGGATGTTGGCTTCTATATATACTGTCCATGTCCATAGTGATATATATTATCACCAGATTCTCAGCTTAGGAATGGCTAATACAGGTGGGCACACAATATTTGGATTTCTTAAATGATATATTGTCCTCTCTTTTTCACATAAACTGCCGCAGTTTTCTTCTTTAGATTTAACATAAACTGCCATACAAATATTTTTTAACTTATATGCCCATTTGATTTACACTTCTGATAGTATATTTATCTGCCTGGGGTAGTTTATTCTTCTTTTTTTTATTGATACAAAATATTTGTATTTTAATTTATATTGTTTCAACATTTTTTATTAACAAAATAACAGACTTTAAATTATATTGTATTTTAATTTATATATAGTGTCTTATACTAGCAATGAAGTGTTGCGTAATTTGCATGATATTCAATAGCTATAGTTGTGCTGAAGCATCTCTTTTATCAGGCTTAAATTAGTAAAAAAAAAAAATAGAAACAGATATGCCCATTTGCTTTACGCTTCTGACAATATATTTATCTGCGTAGGGTAGTTTATTCTTTTCTTTTTATTGTTCTGATTAAGTAAAAACAGGTTTTACAAGGACCCGAAACCTTTACAAAAAACCAAAGTGTTCAGCAGGTTTTACAAGGACCTGCAACCTAGAATTTAAAGATACACAGTTTTAAAAGCAAAAATAGCTATGCCAAAGCAACAAAACAGAAAGGAACAGCAAAACAACGATTCAAACATAAAAAATTCCCAAAGTTACAACAGAAGACAGCAGGGACAACAAAAAAACCCAACCAGGAGTGCAAAAAGAATAGTTACATCTCTTTAACCATCTCCTCAGCTTCGAGGACCATAATTTGCATGTTATTAACCGAAGTTTTCAGCTCCTCTATTTCTTTGTCCTCCTTAGGGCTCTTTTTCTTTGCACTGGCTCTGGTGCGCGATCCCGGTCCCGTCTTCTCCACAATGTTGTTGTCTTTTTCCTTATTGATCATTTCCAGTTTATCCATGAGAATTTGAGCATGACCACAGTAAGCTTTCAGGCTTATGAGACATTGTTCCCCTATTTTCTTAACAGATGTCTCCAGTCTTTTAACTTTTTTGTGCAAACTCTTAATATCATCATCCCTGTTTTCCTTTTCCATCTTGTCTTTAATTTGATTTATTTGTTTTTCCATGATTTCCACCTTGTTGGCATACTCAGCCTGAGCTTCCGAATTTCCAACAACATGTCTCATTTCCTTCAGACATTCAGCCACTGGTTTATCCCCTATCCCCATTCTATTAAGAATTTTCATATCCTCCTGAGTTTTCTCAACTTGATTTTTTAAAATAACCTAATCACTATACATGTTATTAATCAATCCAGAAAAATCATCGATAATACCTTTATTGTTTTTCTTAGCATGATCTCCTTTTTCCAGATTATCAGGATATTCCATGAACCCAGAATCCCCATCTTTATTC
>MU225457.1:734069-757200 GCA_018584345.1 Thuja plicata | reverse complement strand
ATATCCTTATCCTGCATAATCCCAACACAGATACGGGCATAGGTTAGCCTCCGTCTCGCCGCTGTCACATTATCTATCGACAAAAGTTCACCAAATGAACTAGCTATACCAACAAAAATATCTTCCAACCAATATTCAAGAGGCAATCTGTGTAGCTTTATCCATACTGGAACTTGTTGAGCTTTTTCCTCCTCGAAGACAAGATTCAGGCTCCATTTTTGGAGAATAAGAGTGTTTTTCCCAATCAACCACGGCCCGCTGCAAAGAATATTCATTCTATCTTCTTCACAAGAAAAAAAGAATGACATACATCCCTTAGCCATAGCTACCACCTCTACCTGTCCTTTCAAAGCCCATTTACGGGAAACAAAAGCCCTAACCCCTTCGATGTTAGGTCTCACTCCTACAAATCTACCAACCAGTGAATTTTTCATCCTTGCTATAGAGAAATCAATGGTCTGGTCTGGGATTTCAATAGAAAAGCTTCCCTGAGAAGGTTTTGAAATGTTCTTCACCGGAGGTAAAGAATATTTACCTGTTGGTTTGATGCCAAAAAGAGACGCCCATTTCCTCAGTTGCCCCAGCCCAGCCTCCTGTCTGGGACCCCCTCCTGGGTCCTTTGGCGCCTGTCCCGCATCGGGATCCAATCCTGTGATCTCGATGTCCTTCCCATCATTCTGCTTGCTGCGCTCAGAGGATTCTGCATCCTCCCGAATTCTCCCGCCCAAATTCAAAGTTGAATCCGGACGCCCCCACTCCCTCTCCCGCTCCCTCTCCATTGTTTAATCATTACTTTTGTTCTAGCTTTAATTTCACATAGTTTGCATTAAAGCTAGAAAATTTAAAATAAAGAATACTATTAAAGGAGACATTATCTTTCAAGGCGAAATATAGTTTAAAGTCTCCTTTAAAAATTTTATTGGCATAGAGGAATATAGTTTTGTCTGGATACTAAGGAAAACTGATGAAACAATATAAATTAAAATACAAATATAATTTAAAGTCTGTTGTTTTGTTAATAAAAACTACTGAAACAATATAAATTAAAATACAAATGCAAACTATGTGAAATTTTCTAGCTTGTGTACTTACCTTAGGGAGATATATGGTGATGAGTTATATGGACAAGGAAATGGTCCAACTATTCGTCGTGCATTCCAAGCCTATCTAAATCATACATAGTGCATACTCCACTTGTGTGATCCCCCGTTGTATTTTATCAATGGTTGGTCTGATACTACTCTTGAAAAAATAGAGTTTTGGGGTTTTTTTTGGGTCTTTTGTAATCAGTAAAGTTTACTAATCCTTACTCTTATGGTGCACCAAACGTAGACTCAAGTCTTTTTTGTACAAATTCAGTTCTAGTCTAAATACAATGTTCATTATCTATATTTTAAATTGTTCCACATTTTGCTTCTTCCTTCACCCTTACATATATGTGCTTTTTGAAAAGAGGGAGAACATCTAATTAACCACTATGGATTGTTTCCATAGTGCAATTATTTATTCCAATTATTTTTTAACACGTCTTTATATAACCTTGTGTATTCGTAGTAAAATATGTAACTTGAGTGGATTGTTTCCATAGCTCAAGTATTTATTCCAGTTATTTTTTAACACATCTTTACATAACCTTGTGTAGTGGTAGTAAAATATTTAACTTGAATAGGGGTGAAACAAGCACATAAGTGTGAATGGTTGCAAATTATCGTCAACATTTAAATTTTTTATAGTATGTTTTGATACAAGGATGAACACATTCTTTATTGCAATTATCAAACGGGAGCCAACAAAAGTGTTTTTCAAAAAGAGGGAGCACATCTAAATAACCACTATGGATTGTTTTCTTAGTGCAAGTATTTAGTCCATTTTCTTTTAAACACATATTTATATAACTTTGCGTATTCAGAATTAAATATGTATGTTGTAGAATTTGCAACCTTGCACACTTACATACTAGAACTCATTCCACATTTCCTTCTATATACTCATTGTATAACAAAGCTATCTCTTCCACCCTTTCTTATATAGGCCGTTGGTCAACATTTAAGTTGTTTGTACTATATGTTTAGATCTGAGTATGTACACATTCTTAGTTTCAAATATCAAACTTGAGTCAGCAAATGTTTATTAGTTTGGTTTACATTTTTTACAATTCAATCAATGATGAATATGCCTACCATATTACCAAAACCACTTTTTACCATATTTTTCATTGTGATCTGTTCTCTTCTCACACCTTGTTTTCATTTGCCCCTGCTACAAGAACACAGTTGTTTCTCCCTAGAAGCATACTCCATCAGATTCCTTTTGAGTTATTGTGTGCCGGTATGTCTTCTTATCTTTACAACTTTATCTCAATTTTACCTATCATTTTCCCAACTTATTTAGCTAGCTAGCATTGTACAAAAAAAAATTACTACAAGTATAACTCCTTTTCCTTACAAGCTAGGCAAAAAATTTCCTTCCCTTTCCATTTTTCCATATCCTTATATATGTCCTCATTTTTTGTGCATATTTTGAACTCATTTTAGATTTAATCATTCCTCGAAATGTAAATGGATCTCATATGTCATTGCTTTGATTTAGGTTAAATAAAGATATAGATAATCAAATAAAGTGTATGTAACTAAGAACCTAAAAACATGTACCATTATATGTGGACGTCTTGTAAATGGTTTCTTCAATTTAGACTGAATTAAATTTATAGCGGTACCCTACTATATTTTTCTATAAATGATCCTAAAAATATGTAGCCTAGTCATGCATACAAACACATAAAACTAAAATCCAACTAGTGTGCTTCTATGGTTAGCATTGGGTTGACTATGTAAACTGAATCCATAATACCATGTTGCACTCCACAACTAATTATATTTAGTTTTTTTTCCCAAAAAACATTATGCATTTGACAAAGACTTAAGAAGAGAGACCATTAAAAATAATTTCTTCTGTGCTTTACACTAGCTCTTTACTTTCTATCTCTAGATAGGCCTTGATTAGCGCAATTTTTTTTTGGGTCTCTATGTACGATTTTGTGTTTCTAATAGTACATTCCTACTTCAAAGCCACATAATGCTTACCACTTGTCTAAATTAATAGGGTAATTTCATTTTGTTCAAGCTATGTCTCAATCACTTACGGATGATGCAATCAAACTTATCAACAACGCCAACTTAGATGTGCATCCACATCTCCAAGTATTTTCCATTGCAACATTTGGTCAAGGAACTGAGGCAACAAATAGATACAAGTTAGAGCTCTCTGATTGCCTTCACTTACAAAAAGCAACCTTGCCAAAGAAGTTTAATGATCTTATAGCTTCTGAGAAAATCTGAAAGTGTTCTATAATACATGTCACCCAATATACTATACCCACCATTTGTGAGTCAAGGTGAGCCAACATCTGCTACGATTATATTACAGTAAACCTTTCTCATTTTATTGTGCAATTAGATTAAATTGCTAATAGTGTTATTGTGTGTAACTATTTAGGTGGATTGTAATCTCTAACTTAGAGGTTCTCTGGACGGAACATGATATCATCGGTTCTCCCACCTTCTTCTTCAAAGAACCAGAGAAAATTGTCAATCAAATTGATGTTATGTCATCAAACACATGCACAAATGTTGGACCTATTGGCACCTCAACCCAAATGACTCCTACTAAATTGATGTTTGGTCTCAATGCATCTCTCCGAAAAAAGCGTCGCACCTCGACTATCACTCTGTTTAAAAGTTTGAATCCATATCAAACATTGTGGATTATAAAGGGTCGTGTGACAATGAAAAAAGAAATCCACCATTTCAGCTCAAAGAATGGAAATGGCCATATGTTTAGTTTTTATATTATTGATAGTGAAAAAACTGAAGTACGTGTCACTTGCTTCAATGAAGTTGTAGCCCTCCACTTTGAAAAAGTTCATGTTGGGAGTGTGTATACATTGTCTAGTGGTACCATCAAAACTGCAAACAAGTTTTACAATAAGCTAAATAGTGAAATAAAAATCACTTTAAAGGATGATTCAACACTTACTCTTTGTGATGATGACCTCTCAATTCCAACATTTCAATTCTCTTTCACACCCAATCCAGAGATTATAAAAACAAATATTAATTCTTCAATTGATCTGGTTGGAATTGTCATATGTGTGGATCTTGCCTCTACAATTACAAGACCAGGTGCAACTGAGGTTGTCAGAAGGAGTCTCAAAATGATAGATATGTCTACCTCCACTATAAATGTTACTTTGTGGGGACAAGCAACTCTCAAAGAAGGCACACAATTACAAGAGTTGTACCATCTACAAAAGGTTACTGTCCTCACTATAAGACATGGTCATGTGGCAGAATATAATGGTAGGGTTGTAAGCACACTAGCAACTTCCCAGTTGTTTATCAACCCTGATATTGAAGAAACAACACAACTACAGTCTTGGTTTGCCCAAGATGGAAATGATTTGCTTATGCCAACAACCACCCTTTTAGATCAGCCTCCAAATTTAACATGCCAAAAAATTTTGACAATTGAAGAGGACCCCTCATATGTCACAAAACCTCATAAATGCATTGTTAAAGCAAACATTTTTTTTATCAAATCGAAGAACTTTTGTTATCCAGCTTGCCCCCTTCTGATTAGAGGCAAACAATGTAAGAAAAGAGTCATAGAGAACACTGATGGAAACTAGTTTTGTCCAAAGTGTGTCACTGGCTTTCTAGCTTGTGATTTTAGATATGTTCTTCAACTCAAACTTGAAGACCACACAGGTGCTATGTGGGCAACTGCTTTTGAGGATGCCGCAACTAGACTCATTGACATGCCTAAAAAAGAATTATATATGCTACAACTCAATGAAGATGTAGTTGGGGGTATTGAGGAGGCTATAAGAAATGTACATAACAATCAATTCCTCTTCACTGTCTCAAATAGGATGGAAACATTTAATGATGAATTGCAGCTCAAATCAACAATCTTAGAAGCTGCTAAGTCAGATTTCATTGCTGAGTGCACCTTTATGTTAAATGAAATTTTAGTGCTTTCTTCTTCTACCATAAAATAGACAATGCAACACCTTTGAAGGAAAATATCTTACAAGTTGGAAGGATTGGTTCCAGATATGAAGGAAACTTTTTGTTAGAAGTCTATTGTATCTTTTTGACATAGTGTAGAACTTCCAAAGAATCACTTGGTTTTTACTATCATTTGTACCTATGCCATCTTCTCTACTTTCTATTGACTACCATCCATGTAATATCATATCATCGATAGGGTTCCAAGACCCCTTCAAAACTTGTTTTTTTTTCCCTTGATATAAATACTATTTATAGCTTTTGTTGCTGATTTGAAACTATTTTGCAAAATATTCATGGTATTGTTGGTGTTATGAATGATTTTATTGAACTTCTTTCTTCATGTGCTCTTGTTTTCCTTATGCTTTCACATTCAGAATAACTAACTCACATTTTTGTCATTGGGCACTACAAATTCACATTTTACGGTGAAAAAAGAAAACAAAAGAAACTCCAACAAACAATTTCTCTTAAACTCTTAAACTTCTTAAACTTATTTGATTTCTCTATGTATAAAGATAAAAAAAATGCATTGTTCCTCTTTTTTGTAAACCAGATAATGAACTCAAATGTACAAGATTCAGAAAGAGATTCCATCCAGTCTAATCCCATAGATCTACAGTCTCGTAAGAGAAGTCACCTATATTATGCTCGCCGTAGAGAAGAAATTAGACCACGTCACTGCATCCAACGCATTCAACATTTACAACAAACAACAACCCAACCATTGACTTCCCACTTGCAAGCTTCTACAAGTTTTCAAAATCCACAACCTTTTGCTCCCATTGAAACAACTCTTCCTGAACACAACCCTGATAATCAAAATACAATTAGCAACATGGATTTCAACTTGTCCTCAAAATTTATATATGTAGCTAAGAAATTCAGAACTAGAATAGATGCACTATCCAAGTTACAAACATGTACTACATGTAAGGAATGCTACCTTGGTATGCAAGTCTGTTCATCAAACAACGTTCTCACTTGTAGGAGATGTTTTTCTAAGAAAGGAATACACTGCTTCTCTACGTCCAACAATATGGACCCCTCTAAACAACCAACTGTGTTGAGGGTGCTCACACAAGTTGAAGATATGCTCATTGCATGTGTTAATCCAATATTTCAAGTAACCTATTCTCATGGTGGGCAATACAAATATAGTGGCCACACAATTAGTTTCCCCCAGGATATACAAACAATTACTAAATCTTTGCCATGAACAATTGAAGATTTGGATGTATTAATAATCCGTAGACTATATACAAGTGGGAAGCATTATGATTTCTATGTTAGTCGAAGCCATGTTCAAAATGCACTCTCATACAAGATCAAATATGGCCCTTATTACAAGGATGTTGAAATTGATGTTTCCACATTGTCAAAACTGCCTAATTGTAATACAGACATTTCAGGCATGCTTCACATAATTGAAGATGCAAGCGAAGATCCAACATCAAAAAACATTGCATTTGAGAACATACAGAGTGATTTGGAAAGTGACACTAAATATTCAACATCATTTATGATGAGAATACCAAACAAACATCGTGAGCTACAATTCATTAAAGAAACTTTATAGATAGAAAATGAAACTGAAAACATTGTGGATTGGCCAACTATAATATCAACCCCGATTAATGAGTAAAAACCACTGAGGGTTTATTTGACATGGCATTTCCCACTCTTTTCCCAAATGGAAATGCACTACCCATGCAGCCTCAAGCAAGAGAAGTACAACTTCATGAATATGCATTGCATCTTATGCATTTCCATGATAATAGATTTGGGCAGCACCCACACTTTAGATACTTCCTTCTGAACCTTATGATGTGCCATCATAGCCAGGCTCTTGCATCTGTATTTATTAAACAAAAAGTTGAAGACAATATACCAACCACATTTGAAGACCTCTGCTCCCACTTAACTAACCTTCCAGACAATCAATTGGCAGAAGAACTTCTTCATTTTGGGTCTACTTTACGAGGGACAAGATCATATTGGAATAAGTGTCACACTGAACTAACAAATTTGATCACCCAAATAGGTTCCCCGACCTTATTCTTCACATTGAGTTTGGTTGATACAAAGTAGCCTAATCTACACAGTGTACTTTCACCAAATGCCACACCTTCCTTTCTTTCCAACAAACAACACATAGATAACGTGATTAAAAACCCACACACAACATCATTATATCTACACCAACGGTTCACAATCTTTCGTGAAGAGATCATCGAGAAGCTTTTGGGTGCCATTGCTTATTGGTACCGCTATGAATGGTAAGGTCAAGGTTCCGCACACATACATGGAGTCATTTGGATTAAGAATGCACCATACATGGATGCACTTGACTAGGAAGACCCTATCACTATCAATACAGCAAAAGCATTCTTTGAAAATTTTGTCACCGCTTGGAACCCTCGCTCAAAATATGACATAGGGAGCATGCTACATAGAACTCCAACATATGATCCATGCCTTCTAAACACAAGTGAGATATTTTCTACCGATCCTTACATTGATTATGAAGAGTTATTTAATCATGTACAAAGACACACAAGATGTACTGAGAGGACTTCCATGCGCAAGAAAGGTAAGAAAGTACAATGTAGGTATAAAGCTCCTTGGAAAGAATGTGAAGAATCTACGTTGATATGTGATGAAAAAGGACACAAATCCTTTGAACCATCTAGAAATGATGATAGGTTGAACATCCATAACACACAAATGCTCTCCATATGGAG
Source organism: Thuja plicata (assembly GCA_018584345.1). Lineage (NCBI taxonomy): Eukaryota > Viridiplantae > Streptophyta > Pinopsida > Cupressales > Cupressaceae > Thuja > Thuja plicata. Next base: position 749,387 of record MU225457.1, on the reverse strand, counting down.
AGAAAATATCGATTGCCAACCTATCATGTCATGACTTCTTGTTCTCAAATACATTGCCAAGTATGCATCTAAAGCAAAAAAAAAATAGAGAGTTGTGTTAATATGATGGAAAGAATTTGTTTTGATTCAAAGAAAGAAGACCCCACCATAAAAGCATACCAAAATTTTATGGCCAAGATCATTGCTGAAAGAGATATAAGTGCACAAGAAACATGTCATATGCTACAAAAATTTCCTCTTGTTGTTTGCAATTACCAATTTATATCACTGAATGTGGGTAGAAAAAATTTTCACCGCCTCAAACAAACAATTGATGGTAGTGAGATACAACCTAGCTACATCCAATCCTACATGCAACATCCACCTCACTTGGAACTAATTACACTAATTGAATCAGAAAGATCCTACATGTATGTTGTTGGCCGCAAAAGATGCAAATGGAGAGATAGAAAAGAAAAAGCAATAGTCCAAGTCTTTCCCAAATTGTTTTCCCTACCAAAGGAAGACTCTGACAATTTTGAGGCATTCTGCGGAGCGAGCTACTTCTATACAAACATTTCTAAGAAATACAAATAGATATAGGCATAAACAAAGAAGAGATTATTAGAAATTGGAAGCAATTGAATACAAAGAAATATAATGTTTGGCATGTTGATCACACAGATCAACTTGAAGATGTCTTGGATGAGGAGAATGGTTCTGGTGATGAGATGGCTGAACAAGACAATCTATAGATGAATGAGTGGGAGTTCTTGTCTCAAATGGGACTTGCTAATAGCACCAATTTAAATGATCTTGATATGTTGGGCAAGCGTGACTTTGAAAACAATCATTTGTGGGAGGTACACAAAGTTCCTTTGCATTTGCATGACTTATTTTTTCAATTTGTACATACAAAAAAGATGTCTACAAAAGATGTTCACCCCACCCAAAACATGTTCAACCAAAACTACACTTTGTCACCTCAACAACAACTGACACTTTCTCTCATTATCAACCACTCCAAATCTAATTGCTCAGCACAACCTTTGTACACGGTCATACAAGGAACAACAGGAACTGGAAAATCCTATCTAATTAGTTGCATAAGACATGCACTACAAAACTGCTACTCAGGAAGACAAAACCCACTCCTTTGTTAGAAATAAGGTGTCTCAACCTTGGATAATTCCTATTCTTATTATTTGTCTAGTTGGGATGTTGATGTGTCACTCCACTTGATGTGTCGGCATCTTGAATTGTGTGTAAGGAGATCATGGTTGAAACGGTTATGATGGATTCCTATGACACGTAAGAGCTATTTTTAGAAGGTTCTATGATGGGTGACGACATGCAATGACATGTTGCAACTGATAAAGTTGAGTACTGTACACTCTTTGACAATTGTGGGGTTCGGGGCATCAGCCCAAAATTTTTTTTAGGTTTCCTATTTTCTCAGAGAATGGTAAAACCCTAATGCGGCTATCTTTGGAAGTTGCCCTAAAATGGAAAGTGCATGATATAAGAATTTTTTAGGGTTGTAGATAGATATAGAATAAGAGTGTATTGTTGGTATGATCAGGTGCTACTAGATTAGTCTTTGTGTGTCGAATGTCTCCTGAAAGAACTTGTATTGCAAGGGTGTTGTAACCGTTGTGTTGAAGATAATACATTGTGTAGGTCTTGGAGTGCTGGGGTTTTTTACCAAAAGGTTTTCCCTAGGGTAAATCATTGTGTCATTCTCTATTTTTCTATATGCATGGTATATGGCTGCAATATCATTGTTAAAGTAGTTAACGAATCTGAAATTGTAAGGATTTAAAAGAATTTGCACAATACTTTCCTTTAGAGATTAGTGTAGGAAGTTGTTTCCGCACCTGAGTTTCCTTACATCCTTGTTCTTGCTCCAATAGGCATCATTGCATTCAATATACAAGAATCAACCATACATGTAGCCCTGAAAATTCCAATTAGAGAACTGAAACCCCTACAGGGACAAACATTGACAACATTCCAAGAAGACATGAAAAATATACAATACATTCTAATCAATGAGATGAGCTTCATAGGGCCAAAACTTGTATTACAAATTGATACCAGGCTACATGAAGCAATACCCCAATGACAACACATTTGCTTTGGTAGCATTTCTATGATTCTAATAGGGGACCTAGCCCAACTTCTACCTGTTATGGACAAACCTATCTATGCATCACACACAAATGCAATAAATCTATGGCACAAGTTTAATACGGTTATAACATTACATACAATATTTAGACAAAAAGGTGATGATCCAATTCAAATACAATTCCGTCAAACATTACAAAACATGCATAATGCAGAACCAGTGGCATATGATTGGGATTTGTTAATGACTCGCACAAACAAGCAACTCATAGCTATTGAGTAGGCAGAGTTTGACCAAGAGATACATTTTTTTTCTACAAATGCACTTGTAGGATTCCACAACAAAAAAATACTAAAACAACTTAATTTACCTATTGCACTTTGTGTTGCACTAAATACAAAACATAAATTTGCGAAAGGTGTTGATGATGACCAACTTCCCAAAGAAATCTTATTATGTACCCTTCAATGTGTCATGCTTACAAAAAACCTATGGATTGAAGCTGGGCTTTTCAATGGATCGCTTGGCCAGCTAAAAGATATTGAGTATCCCATAGGCTCTAAGCCTCCATAATTACTAGCATATGTTACAATTGCATTTGATAGTTACAATGGTCCACCTTGGGATGAACAAAACCCAACAAATATTCCAATAACACCCATAACCCAGGGTAGGCATACAAAAATACCTCTGGCCACTGCATGGGTCATCACTATACACAAATCACAAGGCCTTACCCTAGATAGAGCCACAATTGATATAGGTAGAACTAAAAGACAAGGCCTTACCTTCATAGCAATCTCAAGAGTCAAATCCCTTCAAGTGCTTTGTATAGAGCCCCCTTCTCTTTTGAATGCTTCTATAAAATGCAAAAGAATCCATACAACATTATTAGAAAGAAAGAACAAGCATTTTTGTAATTGATCTCACACAAAGCCTAGGTATGTGAATGTACTTGTACACTAACTTTTTAACTTTTGCAATCCATATCACTTCATGTCTTCATTTAATGTAATCTATTTTGGCTTATCAAGCATTCTATTTCTCTCTTGTACAGGTTGACACTTGTTGATCATGACGATGATACAGAGAAGAACAAGTTGATCTTCCACAATGCCAATGTATGTCAATTTACCTATTCCATCAGTATGTTATTACTACAATTTAAGCTCTTCCTGTTCATTGATCGAAAATTTGTTTTCTTATCAATTATTCAATTTTCCTCCTTCTATAGGTTGCCACTTCCTCATCACAGAGAGCCTAAAAAGAATCATTATATTCACATTTGCACCTGGTTTTTCTAGTCTTTGTTGTGTGTTCCAATGCCAAAGTTTCCTTTTGGTGACAATTGCAAACTACAATAATTCACTACTGTAATTTTATTTTTTCCATTTAATGTAGCAACTATGTATATGATGCACTTCTACAATGTAGCATCTTTGTACATGCCTCTTTTACATGCTTCCTTCTATCATATAAAACTCTATTGATGCTTTTAAATAAACAACCTATCGGCATGCTCCTTGCACCTCCTTTTGGGTGCAAGTGCTAGTGATAATACATTTGTCATTGACATGGAAAAGTTAAGTTATTACTCTTAAATAAATCACACACATAAATTAAACATCCTTACATTTCTTGGTTCATATTATATGATATCACCGATTCACACATCGATTTGGCAATGTGAATGGGCATAAAATTTATTATTTATCATTATCAATAGTCAAGTCTTTATATTTCTTTACAAAATTACGCAGATAATCTATTATCTCACACACTGATACGTGTCTCATTTCCGGAGGAAGATAGAAAAAATACAATAATTATGAAATTTAAATAAAATTATAGAGTGGAGAGTCTAAACAATCTATTATCATTCATTAAGAGTCGAACAACAAAATTTTCATTAATTATTTTGAAAATTTACATCACTAATAATATAGTATACTTTATAATTATAGAGTTTAACTTTAGACTATAATCGCACCGTAAACTCCTACAAAATGGGAAGTATCCAAATAGTTACAAAAATTGTTTCCACAAGGGCACTGGTTGATCATATAAGAAAAAAAAAAAAAATGAAATGCAGAAACCTCGTTTCAAGAACATAAACACTAAGGGTCTTCATCTCCATCCCTATTTGAGAAGAATTGACTGTGGAGGATAATCTCCCTGAATTCGTCGAGCCAGTTGTAGTCTGTCTCCTCGAAGTCATCAAGGTGAAACCACTTCCGCAGGAAGTCCCTCCCTAGCCACGCCCACTTCTGATGCCGCATCATTTGCCTTTCATTAAGGTTCAGTAGGAATGTTTGCCTTTCCACATTTCTGCCTCACTGGATAAGCTTTTCAATTTCATCAGCCCAAGGGATACCCAACCCCGTTTCTGCGAAGACAACAACTTGGACATCGTCCACCAAAAATTGATCCTTGAAAACATTTCATAGAAGCATAATCATGTCTACCTTCTCTCCTCCATGGTTGAGAAGAGATGCCAGGAAGCGGGATGTAATGTTTGTGCTAACATGGTATCTCTTCTCATTGTGAATGAACTCATGGTTGAGCACCATCAACATAGCATTGCTAATGAAAGAGCCCACTTCCTTGCAAATGGAAGTGAGAACTTCGTCTAGTATCCTACCCAAAAAGGGATTTTGCTCATCAGTGGATGTAGTTATCAACCTAATTGGTGTTTCCATCTCTACTTTTAGAGCCTCGATACCCTAGGGCCTAAAATAAAAACCTAAATCTTCAAACTACACACAGAAAATTGAAATTCTACGAATCTATAGAATCACAAATCTAAAAACTTAAAACTAGAGGGAAGAGGCTGAAAGGAAAAAGAAAATTGAAATTGATGAAGAAGAAAGAAAGAAAGTCTATTAATAGACCTATTCCATATCTTCCATATCTTTAGGTAAATCATTCCCATTAATGCACTGGTGTGGGAAATTACTAATATAGTCACTTTACTAATAACTACAGTTTGTACTAGTACAATTTTGGAAACTGTGCAACGTGCCTGGTGGCTAAAGAACATCATTGTCAATCTCAAAAGACATTCATTTCTTGCAATTTATCATTCCAACCTTGTGATGTGTATCCATTCTGTAGAATTCTTGCGAAAATCAATTTCTTTTGAGAAACTATGCCCGAGATAAAACTGTAGCCATTGATCTATGATCAATCAACAGTCTTGATTAATACGTTTACAATTTAGGGTTCTAAAAAAATAGTTTTAAGGTACGTTTCAATGGTATCAATGCTTATAGTTGATAGTACAATGTACATACCATGTGCAGTTTCCAAATGTACATAACACTTGCAGTTTCCAGTGACGGTGGACAACACCACTACCAAATAGGCGATATTAACTCGACGTGATTGGGATTCCAGAAATTGTAATTATTAGATGTTTTATGAATTACCATTTGGCATTTGCTAATTTTAGATTTTAGTTCTACTTTAAAGTTTAAAGAATAACTACTTTAAACTTTCACAATTCGGCAGTCGCACAGTCACACATGTGACATTATACATGGAAAAGTTAAGTAATATTAAGTTATTACTGTTAAATAAATAACATATTGTCATACATTAACATTTGTTTGGTTCATTTTCAATTTCAAAAATTATAAAATTGCATATGTCACACATACATATTTTACAATTAAATCCATAAAAATAAACTGAAATGAAGTTGCAAACTTTTCATTAATATTTTCTATAAATTTACAATATTTAGAATTTTGGACTTGGAGACTTGAAGTCCCTACAAAACTTTAAAGACAAAACCTACTAGAGTGAAAATTTCAAAATTTTAGGCGGAGGCCATAGGGACACAACACTAAGGATATTCCCCTCTGTCTAAGTAGAAATTTTTAGAGACGATAAGCTCTGGGAATTCATACAACCATCCATAGTCCACCAAGTCATCCAACATAAACCATTTGTGAAGAAAATCCCTACCAATCTGCACCCATTTCCTATGGCGTGTCAACTGCTGAACATCCAGGCTCAAAAGAAAAGTTTGAATGACCACATATTGGTCTAGCTTGAAAACCTTGCATAAATCACTTGTCCAAGGGATCCCCATCCCTAATTGTCCATAAACAAAAACCTCAATAGCGTCACCCAGGAATTCATTTTTTAATAGCTTCCTTAACAGAAGGAGCATATCCACCTTCTCTCCCCCAAGGTCCATAAGAGATGCCAAAAAATGGGACATAATGTCCATGTTAACTCGATACCTATCGACATTTTCCAAAAATTCATGGCCCAACACCATCCTCATAACCTCATTTGTTAAGGGTCCAAACTCCTTGCAAAATGATTCAAGGGTTTGGTCTGAGACCGGGCCCAAAAAGGCCTTCTGTTCCTCCGCAAATGTGCTTATCAAATGGATAGGAGTGTCCATCTTCAAAAAACAACTAGAATATCTGAAATTATACAGGAAGAGCCTATAGAACTAAACCATAGGCAATCTTTCAAGCACTAGCAAAGGTAGACCCAAACCAAATGAGAATTGAAGAAGAAAGAAGCATAGATCATCTATAAATAGCCCTCAATTCTTTCTCTAGAACCTAATTAATTCATTTGACCTTCAAAATTCTGTAAATATTTCTTATTAAATATGCACGAGTATGTGAAATTAGTTCATTTTGTCTTCGAAATTCTATAAATATTTAATATTAAATGCACAACTGTGTGAAATTAGAAATAGCCAGATTTAGTGTCAGTGATAAAACATTTCTTTTATTAACGACAATTGTGATATATTATCAACCATCCACGTAAACTGATGTAAGACTTGATACGTGTAAGTAATGATGTCATTACGTGATTCCCATTAATTAGATAATGGTAAAGGTGTAGATTAATTTGATATGTGTCATCATTCTAGTGACTTCTTGGAGAACTTTGTTTTCTTCAAGAAATTGGGCCAAAATTAAACTTCAGCCATTGATCTAGGATAATCAAACGGTCTCAAATAAGACATTTAACATTATAAAATGATGGATGTTAGTGTTGGCCCACATGACGCATTGACGAGTCCCATCTTTTGAAAATCGCCAAATAAAATATTTATTTTTCCCATATTTAATGATAGATTAGCCAATAAAATAAATATAATTTCAAATGACACATAAAATTTGCCAGTACAACTATTTTTTTCCCTTAAAAAGAAAATCATTCGCCTCATATATTATAATTTTTTAGTTCAAAAGAAAACAATTTGCCTCACACAATATATATTTTGCCCCACCTTAATGTATTATTCATCAGGATTTTTTGGATTTTTCATTCGACAAGGAAAAATTCACCTTTGCATTTATATTATTTTCCTAATTTGGAAAAAAAAATTGGCATCATCAAGAAAATTTTTCCCCTAAATTAATGTATGATTCGCTAGGATTTTACACATTTTCCTAGGAGGGGATTTCTTAAAGTTATCCCTGACCATGATGAATAATGGTTGGAAAAGACTTGAAGATGTTGATTCAATTCTCTAATTTGTAGACCTGTAGAATCACTAAATTTTCACATCTTTTTTCCTCATAATGACAATAATTGAATACTTGCCAAATGAGGAAGGCTAACTTCCTTACATATGAGTTACAAGGTTAGAATTGATGAAATGTCAAATTGCAATGGTCATATCCCAATTTCAACACCAGATTTGATAATGTTAAGTCTCATAATGAAATCAAGAATAAGAACTATCCTATAATGCATCCTCAACAGAAATGTGTGTATATTAAACAATAAAAAATATATTATAATTATCAATCTTAGTGTTAGAGTATATATTATTTAATCTATTTAATCTTCTTGCTTAAGTTCCACTTAGGCATATTAGTTATCATATTATATTTTCTAGTTTGCATTGTTATTTTCACTTGGTGATGACATTATTTTTCCATTAGCATGCAAAGAACACTTTCGGTAATCATGCACTAAAAGAAGGGATAAGAGAAAACCGACAGAATAGTTCAGAGGGTAAACCGAAGACACAATGCAAGGAAAATCTGAAAGTAATAAGAGGAACCCGACAAGAACAACCCCACAAAGAAACTCGATGAGACAAATCTCAAGCGAAATCGAAAGAGAAGAACCAGAGGAACCCAACAAAGAAAGGGAACCTAACAGATAGGTCAATCAAAGGATCACCGAAAGATAGGTAAACTGATTTCTATGCAGATCGAGCATCAGACACCGAAAGTCAGTTACATCCTGCAAAAGGTGGATCTGACTTCCATGTCAGATAAACCAATTTTATTCTATTTTTAGAATCTTTATTTGTTTTAAAACCATTACTTAAGGGACAATAAATATTATTGTCAGTGTTTTTAATCAGTCTAACTGATTTAAAACACATATACTAAAAGATCAAGGTCAAGTTGTAAACCTATGATCATAGAGTTAATATTGTTTTACGTGAAACTTAATTAGGTCAATATATCATATAAATAGATGTTGCAATCATTCATTATGAAGGATGAGAGGATGTTTGTAGCCTATGAGCACATCTATGGATTAGACTGAGATTTTCAAGAACCAGAACAACAAAAGGTGAATTTGATTATCAAGAACCAAGAACAGAGGCTATTGAGCAATAGAGGTATTATTCAATCAAATTAGATGATACACTTATACATGTAATCTTGAATGGGTCTGTAATTAGCAATATGATATTGCATACACTCAGGTCAAAGTGTAATTTTCTTACATTCTAACAAGTAAATCAAAGTGTAAAAATCCTTTCAAGGAAGGTGGATTTAACAATCCTATTGTAAATCTCTTAACCGAGTGCACACTAAACAATGTTTCTAAAGCTCTTAACAAAGTAGAATTTAATAGGTCTCCACCTCCTAATAGGGTAGATCATCAGAAGTAATCAAATTGTAAGCCTTAACCGGCCCCTTCCAATCTACAGATAGTGAAGAATTTGTGGGTGTCACCCCCACCGTAGTTTTTACTTCCTAACAGGAGTTTTCTGCGTTATCATATCTTGTTTTATGTGTTAATTACTTTCATGAATGTTTCTATGAATTTTCACATGTTTGATTAAGTTAAAAGAATTGATATGTCTTACATCAAGATAGTATAGAATAGATGGTTGGATAATCAATTGATTACATAAAGGTTAAAGGATAAAAGAGATAAAAAAAAAAATTAGAGTTACTGATTCACCCCTCCCCTCTCAGTACACACTTCCCATTAATTCCAACAATTGGTATTAGAGCTAAGTCTCTTATTTAGAAATTTTAAAGGCTTAAGAGAAAATATCATACAATGGATAAGTATAGACTTGACAAGAGTATTGAGAATTAGAAGCTACAAATTCAGATCTTCTATGAGTAGTATAAAGAAGCTAGAATCAAGATAAGATAGTTGTTAGATGAAAGAAATATTATGGCATCTCTCTGTAATGAAACAGATTACCATGAGGAAGAGATATCATATTTATTTGAGTCTTCAGGATCAGCTACTAGCAAATCATAAGACACATCAGAAGAAAGCATCACAAGCCTAAATGAAATCAATCAACATCTAGTTGGACAAGTAAAATCTATGAAAATCGGTCAAGAGACACAAATGGTAAGAATGATTGGTGTCTTGAACAATGATAAACAAGTTGAGCAAGAAAGAACACTAGCTATTGATGATAGAAGGAAGATTACTGAAAAGATACAAGAGAAAGAATCAGAAATACAAAGATTAACAAAACATCATCATGAGATTACAAATCAGATTATTCTTATGAGTCAAGAGGCAAACAAAATAAATGTTGAACTCATTGAAATAATAGAAGCTATCAGTGAGCTAAGGGAAGAAAATGAAAATATGAAACAAGAACTTAGAATTTAGTAGCAGCATAATGAAATTATCAAGAGAGCTGAAGAAAGCAATAAAAAAATGGATGATTTTCTTGATGGACAACGAAGAATCAACAACACTTGTCTAGGCTATACCAAGAATGGAGAATCACCCAATCAAGTTGATCCAAATAATGTCTATGCAAATCAAAGACCAAGAAAGCTGACATGCAATCACTATGGAAAGCAAGGCCACACATCAAATGTATGTAGGAACAAAATGAAAGGTATTCTTAAATCCACATCTTCATTCATAGGATTTTGTTATAAATATAACAAGAAAGGACATAAACCATATGAATGTAAGTCTGAGATGAAACAACCAAAGAAGGAAACCTACATAGACAAATAATGTCCTACTCGCAAAATGAATGGGCACACAACCCTTGAATGCTGGAAGAAGAAAAAGAAAGCATGGAAGCCTAAAGGTCAAGAAACTGCCTATCAACTAAAAATAGTCGGTAACCAGTATATATGGGATTACAACACATGGAAAAATTGTACAGCATGTGGAAGATTTGGTCACATTGCTGAAAATTGTATGAGATAGTGGACAAGAAAATCTAGAGGCTGGACTAACCCCGGAATGGCATGCTTAGACTGTCATAAAGTTGGTTATCTCAAGAAAGACTGTAGAGACCAAATAACAGAGACTGGTACTTTCCCCAATGGAAATACCATTGAAAACATCTGGAAGATGAGAAACAAAATGTGTTGGAAAGATACAAACAATGATGAAGTTGGACCGAGAAATGCAATTGGTGACACCCTATTCAATGGATCTAGTGACATCGCCACCCCCACCTAAGCAGAACAAGTAAGTATGGAACTAAATTACACTAAGTTGTATTTTACATCAGATCCATAATATGTTGATGATATGCCAAATTATTATAAGAAAAGATGCATCATGGTATTACTTGTTAAAATATGGAAAACTATTCCATTAGGTAATACATACCAAAATCCATTGGTATACACTCAACTATTAATTGACTGCACTTACCAAAAATCGTCGATTAACATGCAAAAGATAAATTTGCTAGTGTAAACTGAGAATCATCAGTAATCAAGGAAGTTAAAAAAGTTATCTTTGCCAAAACATCGAAACCCATCAGTTTCTGTAAGAATTTAGACAACTGCCCTGAGGCATCATGTTGTCACTGAAAAGAGAAGTTAGTGTTTAACCCGACGATTCCGTCTTCACACACCAAGGAGTGGTTGAACATTAATGAATCAACTTAGGGCAAACCTCTATAAAAAGGTGATGGAAGGGTTTCATTTCTCACCTACAATTTTAGCAAACAACCAGAGAAAAAATAGAGTGAGAAGAGATAGCATTGAAGAGAGACACCAACCCGTTACAAAGCACTCCAAGAAGATCAATCATAGCTATAGAGGTTGAAGTAAGTACTAAGCATAATTGAGAACTTTGTTCATCTTTTATGAAAAATCCCTAAATGTCTGAAACAATGGCCACAAATTCAAGAACCACTAAACTAAAGAGAATCAATAAGGATAAGGTCAAACTTATCAAGAATTCTACCTATGTGGAACCCCATTACAAGATATGCCTAGAGGTTTCATCACAACCCGACAATGCTGAATCATTCTCATGAATACCAGCTAGGGTTTTGCTTGTCGAAGATGTGAGAGCATACATTCACTGCAAGATTGTAGAAATTGGTGACCTAGAGGTTGAACAAGCTTTCAAGAAGCTATGTAATGACAATGGATCTATTAAAGATAAACACAAGAACATAGAAGTGAAAGGGCTCACAAATGTCCTATTTTCCCAAAAGGTATTCAAGACTGAGTGGATTCAGTTAGTACTGAGCAGAATTCACAACTACAAGCTATGGCTAGATGAGCCTAAACAAATAATACAAGATGTTATTCATGCAATCACCAGTTATCCTATAAGCAATAAGGTAAAGGCATTGAAGCACCCACCCAAGGCTGAAATTGAAAATAATATAGGATCTAAATGTGATGGAAGAGGACTTAAGGTATCCACTATCACAGATGATGAACTGAAATTTGGAGCATGTGTCCTAGGCTACAAATTATTTCAAGCTAGCAGGATGAACAACATAGCATCTAGAGTAGTGGATACAGCATATAAGATTGTAAAGAAAGGAACTCAGTTGGATCTGTCAGAACTTCTACTCAACCAGTCAGAAGAAAACTTGAAGACAATCATAAATGCAAAGACAAATTCATGTAGGTTTGGCTCACTTATCATGTGCATTTTCTTTTACTTCCAAGAATCTTTTCCATCAATAGGAGATGTAAAATGGGATACAACTAGACCAGTCACCATATAGATCAGTGAGTATATAACATCACTGGGAGACAATTTTGAGACAGTTATGGATGAGTACTTTACTGGATTCAAGGAGAGAATGCAAAAAAGAGTAAGGATTCCAGAGCAACTAATTGAGAAATTCAAGAATGATATATGTTTCATGGTTGACACAGATTACACATATATCAAACCTGATGTACCAAGGATAGCATGGATACAACCACTAGACTATGAGGTAAACATAGATCAAGCATCCAATGCAATTGATGCATTGATAAATGATCCCTTAGATAAAACACAACCAAAGTTTGGCACTTATGAAGAAACCAAAGTGAGAATAAAAACTGGCTTGGTTGTGAAGCAAATAGATAGGAAGAAAGATAAAATGGTAAATAACTTGAAGAAAAGGCTATCGGTTATAGAGGAAGAAACTAAACAAAAGGAAGAGACTGAGCGACAGTCACCAATCGGTGAGGATGAGAAGGAAAGTGACTTTGAGTCTATAGATTTAGATACTTCGTTACCAACACCAGCTAAGAAGCCAAGAAATACAACTGCATCAAGTCCACAAGAATTGAAACAGCTAAGGACACAAGTCCTTCACCATTGAAGAAAGGTCAAGTAAGGACCTATAAGAGAAAGCCTCCAACCAAACAATCCAAAGCTACAAAAAGAAGAAAGTTCATTAGAACCAAGCAAGAAATTGAGGACACCGAACAGGATGAAGATGTTCACAAGGAGAAGAGTAAGATCCCTAAAACCATTGATAAGATGTGTGCACTAATGGTTATATCAGGATCAATTACTGATTCCAAATTCATAAGATGGTTAACTCTAGATCCCTTGGACCAAAACAAGATTGAAGAGGAAATCATCAAAATGATGAGTACATTTAAATATGTACTAGTACAATTCTATGACAAAATGCCCAATGCACTATATGACATAATATCTTCCAAATGGACCTATGCATTAAAGAATGAGAAAGAGGTAAGTGGTAGAGTCCTTGTTTCTCTTATGCCTCCTGAATCCAAAATGGAAGAAATAAAGGAGATGATGGAGAAACATGCACAGGATTTCTCACCCAATATGAGAGCTTACAAGATACTTGATGGAAAGCTAACAGACCTAGAGAAGGACAAAAGCAAAATTTGTAGTAAGATACTCAACAGACCTACTAAGGAAGCAAGCCCCAAGAGAAAACTTCTCAAAAATGAACCACACAATGATGATCAGGCTAATGAGAGTACAAAACCAATTATCATCACAGATGTTGAATTAGACAAAGAGGAAACTAACACCATAGGAAAAAAGGATATGGATGTTGTAGATGAGACATGGCCAGACACCACTATGGACAATATTGTGGAAAATACAATCATTGGCATTACCGATGATCCAACATAAGAAATACAAAAAGGTGAAGATGTCACTGTTGACAAGGACAAGACTAATGAACATGACACTACAATTAACACTTCACAGGTGAACATACCAGGAAACATGCCAATATTGATACAAGTCATCAATATACTCTAGGAAATAGAAAAATCAACTAACAAAGATTCAAGCATTTCTGAGGATGCAGACGATGAAGGAAAGAAAGACAACACTGATGACCAGAATGTCATTGGAGACACTCAAAATGTAACCAATACTGACAAGGTTACAAAAGGAGATTCAAAGAAAACAGATGGAGAAACTATTGAGAAGGATGCATAGACAAAGGAAGATGAAGTACATAAGGATACCGATGTAGGAGCTAAACCAAAAGATGGCATTCCTGAGGAAACTGTGGAATTTTCTATAGATAACGTCAAGGTTGATGAGTATACGTCCACCCAAAACCAGCAGGCTGACACCGAGGCACAACAGCAAAAAGAAGCAACACCCCAAATCACTTCATCCAGCACAACAGACAAAATTGAGAAGCTGGCTATGGCTATACATTCATGTGAAACTCAGAAGAAGAAGAAGAAGAAGAAGAAGAAGAAGAAGTTGGAAGTCACTCTAGATGAGATAATTGAGATACCCAAATGTGACCCAACTACACTAGACTATGAAGTAGGGTGAAATCACAATAGTGTGTCCCACTTTTTGGGACGAAGGATTTCAGACTTTCTAAAATAAAATAAAAATTGGTGGCTTCGCATGAAGCCACCACTTCGTGCGAAGTGACTGATAGGCTTCGCATGAAGTACCCTACGTGGGGTACTTCGCATGAAGCCAAAACTTTGCTCGAAGTACCCCACATAGGGTACTTCATGTGAAGCCATTTTTTGCCAAAATTCGTATAAATTTCCTACTAGCCAATTCATTTTTACTATTCACTTTTTGAGATTTTGTGGACCCGGGGCTTAGAGCGAACCAGTGACGACCAGTACGACGTCAGCAGCTCTTGTGCTTCTTCAACCTCTTGTGATTGTTACTAGTATCAAGTATACACATTTTTCTCATTTTTTATTGTAAATTGTATGTTTTATATTTATTTTAGCTAATTATTTGTTTTAAATAATAATTAGTTTGTAGAAATGTTAGAAAATGATAGTTGAATTTTAGAATATGTTAGAAAATTATAGTAGTATGTTAGAAAATCATAGTAAAATGTTAGAAAATTTTAGAAAGCATTAAAAAATCATAGTATATTTATGTTTGCAAATGTTAGAAATTTGTAACTTAGTATACATTAGAAAATATTAGCAAATTGTAACTTAGTATACATTAGAAAATATTAGAAAATTACATAACTTAGTATATATTATAAAATTCTAAAGTTTAGTATACATTAGAAAATATTATAAAATTGTAACTTAGTAAACATTAGAAAATATTATAAAATTATAACTTAGTAAAATTAGAAAATTGTAAATTTTAGTATACATTAGAAAATATCAGAAAATTGTAACTTAGTAAACATTAGAAAATATTAGAAAATTATAACTTAGTTATAATTAGAAAACCATAATTAGAATGTTAGCAAATGTTATAAAAAATTGTAACTTAGTACATGTTAGAAAATG
>MU225457.1:686984-711657 GCA_018584345.1 Thuja plicata | reverse complement strand
TTGTTATGCTGCTAGTTTCATCTTAGAATTGCATTCCATATTACTATATGCTAGTTTGTTACTTCTATTTCATCTTTTATAGCTTAAATGCATGCTTATTTCATCATTTAGCTTGTTTTCAATTAAATCCTTCATACATAGGTTGTATTGGTCACTGTTTCATCAACATATTCTGAGGGCTGATATGTTGGTAGTCATACTCTTCCTAGGTTAGAAGGCAATAGATCGCTTTTAGAGGGTTTTCTATGTTTTCATGCTTTTTACTAACCCCATGTGCTAAAATAATGATCTATTGAAGTGTTTGTGTCAATCTAACAGGTACCCATTTACGCACACACATGTATTATTGTGACCCATTTGATTGTTTTGAAAGATTGATTCTGGAAAAAGTGTTGTTTTAGGAGAGTGTTTTTTAAGATGTCTTCATTTTATTAATGTTTGAACACCCACAGAAGACACATCATTCAGAATGGCTGTTGTAAAATGAACAAACACACCACTTCCTAAGGATAGCAAGGACAGTATCTATTGAATCCCCACTTGAACTGAAGTTTAGCCGTGCTTACTAATAGAGGACAACCTAGAAGCTTGGAGGCATGGGCTCCTCCTTACATGTGCACTCACTTCTCAGGAATTCTAAGCTTCAACTACCAAGGGACATCACTTCCCAAGGGATTGTTGTCTCGACTAATAGCCGCGAAAGTGTGGGGTGTCTTAGTTGGTCCCCAACCTTCCGTGCCAACAGATAGAAGGTTTTTGGCTACTAAAACATGGTATTTATTAAGGGCATCCATTCGGGTGATTATATGTGCGGCATATTAGCTCCATTATGGAGGCCTCCTAGCCTACGGAAGTTACATTTCATAGGTTTCAACGCACCACAAGGGTACTAAGGGAGATCTTATTCCCGGTATAATGCATTCAACACTTGTCCATTGAGAGATTAATCACAATGGCATATTTGTATCCCAGTTGGATGGGCTTCGCTTTAGCCTATCACTGGTTGGGAATCCACTCTCACTAGCTCTACTAAAGAACTTGGGAGGCAGCCAGTCTAGAAGAATTATATGATTTTCTCTTGCACCCAAGATCCACAAAGGCAAGGGGAGAGGATAGGCTCATTTCATTCTTAGGGTTTTACAATCTAGATAACACATTAGACACATGAAAGAAAAAGGTTCATTTCAAGCACCAAAGTAAAGTGTTTTCTAACTACAAAAAGCAAACACAAGAGTTTGGGTAAACAAAATGTCTTCTACAAAATGTCCTGCATTTGAAACCATTAGTAGTTTTAGGATTTAGTCTTCATACCGCGAATTCCATAACGCTGCACAAACTCATTAGTAACACCAAAATATGGTAATCTAAGTGCAGAAGCAGGTATAGAGATGTAGAAACCCAAAAATAGCATTCAAAAACATCATTCTTACCACCTGCACAGGAACAGTGACCACATGTGCAGCTTCAGGGAAACCACCTACATAGGAATAGGCTCCCACCTACACAGCTTCTGACCACCTGTGCAGGAACAGTGACCACCTACGCAGCAACTGATCAGAAGCCTAAAAATGATTCAAAACTTGTAGAAATAGAACTTTTCTCAACATCTAAACATGCAAAAACATTAGAAACATAGCTAGGGTTCATTAACCATGATATTTAAGTTGATTTGCAGAGATTTGAAATGAAATTGAAACCCTAGCTAGCTTGCATGTGCATAGAAATAGTTTAGGAACACTTTGAAAACCAAAACTACACTTGATCCTAAACTAGGTTAGAGCTCATTCTAAGTCCCAAAACCAGGTTTGCATGTTCATTTTAAGGCCATTGACAACTTGAACAACTTAACTTTGAATGAAACACTTCCTTTCCACCCCTAGTTAGGCTATTTTGAAAGTTGCTTAAAGTTTGAATAAGTTTGATAGCATGTAACCCTAGACTAGATTAGATTCATTTTAGGAACCAAAATGTAAATGTTCATATTCATTTTAAGCTTTGAAAATGAAAATATGAAGTTCATTCACCATATTAGAGTTCATCAATCAAACTTAGGGTTCATTGGAATAGATTAGGGTTCATTTTAACTTGAAAATAGAGAAAAAGCAAAGGAGGAAGCCCTAAATGCAGAATGACTTCCTAAATACTCAAGAAATGATCCTAAACCCTAAAGGAGCATCCCATATGACCAACTGCACAGGTAAGAAGCCATTTGCGTAGCTCTAGGCTCCAAGTGCACAGGTTTGGGTACCACCTGCGCAGGACTTAACCACCTACACAGCTTCTGTGACCACCTGTGTAGCTTCTTTGACCACCTGCGCAACTCTCTTCCAGCACTTGAAAAAGACACAAAAACATCAAAATTTCTTCAATTATGCATGTTCACATCGGGTTCACCAAATGTAAGACTAGAAAAGGCCTATTTAGCATATCTAGGGGACCACAAACCCTAAACAAGTATACTAAACCAATTTAATCTACCATGAAATCTATTTGCAAAAGAGATTCATAAACATAAGCATGAAACTTAAAAACCCCCTTCAAAGGAAGCTCCCATGTCCTTCTTTCTTCTCCAAAGTAGGATTGATGCTTCTCTTTGACAATAACAAGATTGCACAAAGACTTTTGAAAGCATAGATTTGAAATGAGAATACTAGAAGATAGTGGTCTAACCTTGAAAGAGAGAAATATTCTAAATTTATAGAAAATGAGATACATTTACGTGAGATTGCACAAAATCAATGCACCATTCAAGATTTTGGTTGGTAGGATGTTTGGAAGCATGAAATGGGGGAGAGATAGTGAGGAGATATTGCGAAAAAATATTTGAAAATATTTGTGAAGCACCTTAATAGGGATGAGAATCCTTATTTAAGGAATATGATATGTAGGTGAGATTATGAATCTTTAATCAAATCCATAATTCTATATTCTCAAATATTCCTCAAAATCAAATTAGATTTATGAAATTATAAAAAAATATCATAAATTGAAATTAGCTAATTAATTAAAAAAATAATTAATTATTGGAGACTTAGGGAAATGGGGAATAAATAAATTTTGTTTATTTATTCGATTAGAACTTAGGATAAACTATGGGTTATTCATCCAAAGGGGAAATTAGTGGGTTATAGGTTGAATTGAAGGCATTGATGTTGAATTGAAAGGGGTTTGATAATGTTGATAAGAATTAGGGTTAATTCTGAGGGTTCCAAAATAGTTTAGGAAATCACGAGGCATCA
This sequence comes from Thuja plicata, assembly GCA_018584345.1. Taxonomy (NCBI): domain Eukaryota; kingdom Viridiplantae; phylum Streptophyta; class Pinopsida; order Cupressales; family Cupressaceae; genus Thuja; species Thuja plicata. Next base: position 708,418 of record MU225457.1, on the reverse strand, counting down.
ATGATCTTTGACAATGCGCCTGGATAATGATGATTGGAAATGATTGAAAAGTGCCAATGAACTTTGATGGTGTTGTAAGATTGAAATGGGGAAACATCGGTGATCTTTGACAATGTTCCCGAAGTGATAATCGGAAATAGTATTGACAATAATGAACAACACTATTGAATTGAAATTGATAGATTGATAGCTATACCACCAATGATCTTTGACAGTGTTATCAAATGGTTGATCGAAAGGATACAAAGCATCGATAATCTTGGACAATGCTCCTGAAATGATGATAAGATTGATTGGATTCAAATAGGGTTTGATCGATTGGTTTGAAATTGGGTTAATTAAGCATTGATGAACTTGGACAATGCCCCAAAATGGTCTAGAAATGAGTCCAGAAAATTCTATAAATGATTAGGAACAAAATAGGATAGATTTGAACTAATTTAGGAAGGTTTAGAATGGTTTAGGATCAAATGCGATTGGTTTAGGAAGGTTTGGGAATGATTTGGAAAATGATCGATTTGATAAAGAGAGTAGAATTGTTAGTAATTGATGAAATGGAAGAATGTCACAATATTAGTGAATGATAAAGATCAAAAACACAATATAGAAGACATGTTAAAAAGGGGGCATAGGAAATGAACCATTTTTAGGTGTCTACAGTTACATCAAGGTTTTCATTTTTCAAAGGAAAAAGAGTCAAATCAGCACATGTTTGACATATTCCTTTTATGCAATTTATTTGTCTAGCTGCATCATCTCTTTTGTCACATAAAATAGATGAGATGAACTCACTTCTTATACTAGGAGGATCATTTTCAAAACCATAAGTTTCTTCTACAAACTTTCAAAAAACGATAGTGAAGATCAAATTCAATATGATAACGATAACAAGTTTCAAACACTTTGTTTGTCCTGATATAATATGGCTTCAATTTTCCAAACATTGTTTGCCCAATCTTTATATTAGGATTTGAACTACAAAATGACACATACATTTCATATTCTATTGTGTCCAACCAATGTTTCATATAATATTCATATTGATTAACTGAAATTCTATGTCTAATAACACCTCTACTATTTGAGCAATACAAATGGTGACATCTTATCCAATAGATCTGGTGATGTCACTACCCCCACCTAAGAAGAACAAGTAAGTATGGAAATACACTATAACAATTTATATCCTGCATCGGTAACAAAATTTTCTTCTAGCAACTATGGATTGTGAGAGACAGAGACAATGATGTAGGCAATGCGACCCTCTTCTCTACAGAAATAGAAACAATAGTAGGACTAGTAGTGACAACAATATCAGCAAGGTCAGTATATGCATCATCAATAGGCCCTAAACCGTATCTGGCGGTATGATCAAAAGGAAGACCTCTCTGATGCTTTTAAGAATATTTTTTGAGCTACACAAGTTGTTCAACCAGCTAGGAATAAATATGCAGAGAATGTTGGGTTTTTGAAAGTCCCATTTGCAAAAAAAATGTTATAGGCAATCATGTTGGATCTATTTTCCATGGAAAATCCATCGTTCAACCGGTAAAGCCATTTTTTGTCAAGCCTCATTTTTTCAAATCACAAGCATCATGAGGGTTTCTGAACCTATGAGACTGGGGAAACCTTGAAACAAGCTGCCACCGTTGGTCACCCACCTCCATTTTCGGGTAAACAAGGTATAAATTTTGAAAAAAAAATTGAGCGGGAAATGGAGATACCTAAAATTCAAAATCAGAAAATATTCCCTACAGGTAAAAAAGGATACCGACATAGGCCCAGGGAACTCCTCAAAGATAAGCAACCAATATTTGACATTTGTGAAGGCACCTCTCCTGCATCTCTGAAACACGGCCATGACGACCCTACCAAGAGAAAGCACGAACAGATCAAAGGGCCTAATCCCTCACCCCCTATGGGTGAATGCCCTACTCGAGCCCCCTTCATTCCAAATAAATCCAACCTTATCTAGCAAAAGAAAGATCCCCAAATCAATACAATTTCGGCCCATAATATGGCTTCAATCACTCTTCTGGATAAGATGTTGTAGGCGCACATTGACACACTTTGACATTTGGCTCTTATAGGTAAGCTTTCTCCAAAAAACTTATCATTTACAGTTATCCAAGAATGGGCAATGAATTTTTTTGTGGGCTTAAAATATATATTCTATGTAGATCCAATATCAAAATATTTTATGCTCATCTTTCATTCTAAAGTAGATAGAGATTTGGTTCACAAGTATAAAAGTTGGTTCTATAAAGGATCGGGCCTCTTTCCTATGATTTGGATCCCCAATTTTAAACCCAATCCTACACTTTCCCACTTCTTCCCCCACTGGATATCTTTTCCTTTGCTTCCACTTGAATATAGAGATCCTGACACTATTGAACTCATTGTGAACATTGTGGGTATCTTCATTAGACATGACCTCATTCCATTTGAAGTCCCTCATCAAGAAGCGTGAGTTTGTATTTTAATTGATAGCCACAAATCTTTTCTTAACTAGATTTCTATCAAAGCTAAATGGGGAGACTGGGTACAACAAATTGTCATCCAACACCTAGAAACCGTTTAGAAATATCAAAGTAAACTTGGCCACTTCACCTCGGATTGTCAGAAGGATTATTCATTAGAAATTAGAGTATGCTTGGATCATAGCTCAGACCCTTTAGAGTGTACCCATTACACTTTGCAAGAAATATCCCCACACAAAGTTAAACCCCAGTCAACAATACAAACTCAAGGATGCACTGGCAATAATTCAATATCTCAGGCACAAAATTCAGCAGAAAGTCTCTCTATTTTTCTTAGGCATATCTTCTCATTTTTATCCATTTGCTCGCAATGGAGAGACTCTCGTTTTACTCACTACATTGAGGGTCCGGAGAAAGATAGTATGTCGGTCACTACAATTACACATGTTGACAACATTTTCCATCAATTAATGTTTCAAGAGTCCCCCATTATTCTCCCTAATCATGGGGAAGAAACATTGGGAGGAAACATTGGAATGACAACTTGTATGGATTTAGAACACATATGTCAACAATTACAAGGTTTAGCTGAGGTAGAGGGAGTACAAGTGGAAATATATGATTACATAGATTCAAAGGGTCTAGTTGAGGAAGCGAGACCACAGAGGGTAGAGGCTGCAGAAGTGGAAATAATTGAGTATTCAGACACAGAGGACCCACCTCTATACATTGGACAAGGCAATATATCTAAGAAAATGGACTCTCTAAGTGAAAAACTAACATGCTCTCTGAGGGGATAGAAAAACCTCTTGGAATACATAATTCCCTTAGAGGTGGAAGGGATAATTAACAGTAGTTCCAACCATTCAATAGATGATGTCTTCCTATACCTTGATACCAGTACTTGTGCCAATATAACGTTCCAAGAGTGGGATGTTGAGGAAGTACATAAAGAGGATGATAATAAATATAATATACCTACAGTTGAGGAGATGCATGTACAACAACAAATCCTCTCCATTGAGTAGGTGCCATCTCAAAATTCTCAGCCCATTAAGACACCTAAATCCAAAGGCAGAAAACCAAAAAGTGAAAAAACAAAGGAAGAAGTAATAGCTGGTATACAATCCACGTTGGATGATAAGTTTGTCTCCATCAAAAGATTGACAAGGAGGATGAAAGTTCCTTCTTGTCAGGAATGAAGATTTCTTCATGGAATTTCAGAGGCATTAATGCCTTTGACAAAAGAAATAGAATCAAACAGATGATTGATTCTTATCATGTAGATATTTTCCTATTGTAAAAAACAAAAATGTCTCAAGACAATTATAAAAAATCAATTGGAAAATGGGCTTCTTGGGCCTCTATACACCAGAAAGGGACTGGAGCCTCTAGAGGATTGGCTGTCTTATGGAATCCAAAGACCATCCAAGGGAGATTGATTGGGTAGGATTCTAATTGGCAATTGTTAGAGGTGAACAATTATGACTTATCCTTTGTGTTGATTAATGTTTACGTACCTACTTCCACACATGATAAATAGAAGCTATGGGAACACTTAACACACTTAATTCAAATTCATAGTGATCACAATGTAGTATTAGGAGGGGACTTCAATGCTATTCTCAGGATGGAGGAAAAAGTAGGTGGGATATGTCCCCTACCAAGAACCATTAAAGATTTCTTCTCTTTGCTGAATGAAAACTTAATGGATGTGGTCCCAACAAATGGATCCTTCACTTGGATGAATAAGAGAGATAACTTTGCACAAATAGCATCTAGACTGGACAGGTTCCTAATTTCACAAGATTGGAAGCTTATAAAGGTTCAATTTCAATCAGAAATCCTATCTCTTTCGAGCTCTGATCACTTTCCGATAGTGTTGTCCATAGATAATGTAGGCACACCTAGGTGCCATAAACCCTCTTTTAAGTTTGAAAGAATGTGGCTCCGACACCCACACTTCATCCCCCTAATAAACAATGGTGGGTTAGCTCTCCATTTGTGGACAGCTCAAAAATGCATCAATTTTCCATGAAACTTAAATACATTAAAGGCCACATTAAAAAATGGAATGAGCAAGTGTTCAAAAATGTTTTCCAACAAAAAGATATAGTTAAGAAAAATCTAGCAGATATATATGAGAAGACCATACAACAAGGTATGGATAATGGAACATACCTCAAGTAGAAATAATTACAGTAGGAATGGGAAGAGTTATGTAGTAGGGAAGAATAATATTGGAGACAAAAATCCCGTGACCTATGGCTACGAGAAGGGGATAAGAACACAAAAACATTTCATGCCTCAGCCAAGAAGAAGCGAGTAGCCACCACAATTTTCACCATTTCAGAATATACAATGGGTAAGGTCCTAACAAATGCTCATGATATTCAACAAGAAGGGGTCAATTTCTATAAGAACCTCCTCTCCCCTACCTAGGATCCCTCTCCATCGCAAGAAAAATTGGATGAAATACTGGAAGCTATTTTGGTATTAATCACACAGCAAGATAATGACATCCTAATGGCCCCCTTTACTATTCAGGAACTTGGGCAAGTAGTTTTCTCGCTTCCTCCAGACAAAGCTCCGGGCCCGGATGGTTACACAACACTATTTTTTCAAACATGTTGGGAGTTTATTGGTTGGGATTTTCTAGTAGCAGTAGAAGAATCTTGAAAAATCAAGGCTATGCTGAAATACTTTAACACTACAAACATTACTATCATTCCAAAGGTAAAAAAACCCAAAAACATTTGCAAACTTCCACCCCATATCTGTTTGCAATACAACTTACAAGATTATAACCAAATCCATTTGCCTGAGACTCCGAAATCTCATCCCATCAATTATATCTCAAGAATAGGGAGGCTTTTTTCCAAGAAGGGAAACTATGGAAGGTGCCCTAGTTGCCCATGAAGTCCTCCATTCAATTAATGAAAACCAATCCTCCAACTTTGTCATCAAACTAGACATGATGAAGGCCTATGAAAGAGTATGTTGGAACTTTCTTTTTCAAGTCCTTCATCAGTTTGGGTTCTCAAGGCATTGGTGTAAATGGATAAGGGAATGTATTACAGGGGCTTGGTTTTCAGTTATCATTAATGGATCAACAACAGGCTTCTTCTCTTCTACTCAAGGTGTTAGACAGGGAGACCCTTTGTCTCCCATTTTGTTCATTATAATGGCAGAAGCATTGAGTAGAACAATCAAGAAACAACAATCATTGGGGTTTTGGATCGGTGCTCAGATTGGAGATACAGGCATATCAGTTACACATTCTTTATTTGCAGATGATACATAACTATTTGGTAAATCCCATGTGAAAGAAGCCTAGAAAATTAAGAATGTTTTAGATCTCTATTCTACAGACTCAGGGTAGAAAGTGAATGCTCAGAAATCACAAATATACTTGTTCAACACTAATCAGTTTATATTGGATAGGATTGTCTGAATCCTATAGTTCTCGATTAGCATTCTGCCATCAACCTACCTAGGGATCCCTTTCTTTGTGGGAACTAATAAACCAGACTACTGGTCCTCGGTCATAGAAAGAATAAAAAATAGAGTTCTGGCTTGGAAGGCTAGGCGGTTATCTCTATCGGGAAGAATCCTTCTCATCAAGTATGTTGTCTTGGCAATCCCTAATTACTATCTTGTTGTCCTTAAAGTGCCATCCTCCATTATACAACAAATCCAAAAAGTAATCAAAGAATTCTTATGGACAGGAAACATGAACAATGAAAAGAAGATCCCACTTATTTCACTCTATTATATGTCACAAGGACCAGCTAGAGGAGGGGCAGGACTACATGATATACATAACAGGAATAGAGCTTTGGGGGGAAAGCTTGTGTGGAAAATGTACACTAAACCAAATAATAAATGGTTTCAAATCATGTAAAAAAAATACCTGGACAACCAAAACCCTTCAAGAATTCTCTCTTTGGAAGAACCACCCAATGGATCTGCAATCTGGAAATTCATGATGTCAACTAGGGAATTGGTTTACAATTATGTTAAATGGGAGTTAAATAGTGGATCAAGTGTTAAATTCTAGAGAGACTCTTGGAGTGGCCAACCTGCCTTGTTATCTCCAGAGATTCCACAATATATTATTAACATTACAGAAAACAAATGGGGCATCTACCTCATTAACTACGTACTGGCTATTAAAAATTACTCAGGAAAAGTCATTTGGAAGGACCCAGATGAGTTGAACCTTTCAAGAAAAGATGCTGAAATATGGAGAAATATACTTGTAGCTAGGCAGATCTACTTGTCAGACAAAGTAGATAGGCTGGTATGGGCCCCCACAAAAAATGGAAGCTATACTATTTGAGAGGGCTGCAGAATTCTTCAGAACTTAGAAAATGATAAATCCCAGGCACAAGCATATAATTTTTTCTAGAACCACGTTGTTCTGCCTAAGGCAGGGTCCTTTGCATGGTTAACACTAAGAAGTAGGATTCTCACCAGCGACTGACTACAAAAATTCCGCATTGCATAAGCCTTTAAGTATAAATTGTGTGATGATCAGATAGAGATGGTTGATCATTTTCTACTGCAATGTCCCTTTGCATATGAATGTTGGATATTTGTCCTTAAAAAACTAGGTTTCTTCACTCCTTTACCCAATAAACTGTGGGATTTATTTCAGTCTTGGCCTAAATTGCATCATGGCTCACTATTTGTTAATATCTGGAAGTGTACACCAGCACTTATTGTATGGTCGATCTGGTGGGAAAGAAATAAAAGGATCTTTCAAAATGAGCAGTCAAAACTAGAAACAGTTCTACAAGGTTTGGAAAAATCAATTACGGAAGTTGTAAATGCTAGCATCTTTAGGTGTGGACACAACCCAATAGTGTCTTCATGGGACAACAATATCATGAGAAATTGGGGGAACCTCAACATACCAATGGGTTGGGGAGCCTCTAAAAAGATACTAGGTCAAGTTGATAGATCAAACATCAAATGGCATCCCCCCGATCAGTAGGTAATGAAAATTAACTTCGACGGTGCATCATGTGGCAACCCAAGAATATTAGGCCTGGGTGCATGTATCAAGAATTCAAAGGGAAATCTAATCACATTCATTACCTGCCCATTTCTGAGAGGGTTGAATAATATAGAAGAAGTGCAAGCATTGCTTGCAGGGCTAATTCTAGCAAAACAATGTGGAATCACAGACATACATGTCGAAGGAGATTCAATGGTTATAATTAATGTCTGCATCAAAATAATTACTCATAACTGGCAATTAGAATACATCTTGAAGAAAATTTGGCAAATACTGGATAGTTTTTCCAACTCATTCCTCTCTCATACATTGCAGGAAGGAAATTGGGTTGCAGACTATCTATCCAACTTAGGTTGTGGTGGTATGGATATTACACTTAAAATGCCAACCGTGATCCCATCAGAGATGTGTGAATTAAGTAGGTTAGTGGGATCCGAAAAATCAAGCATTGTAAAATAATGATAGAGATGATGTATTTAACACATACCCACAATTGCATAATATCCAGGCACCGATACATTGTTTTAAAACACACATTTATGACATCAACATATGCACTCACGGGCATGTCGTAACCACAATGGGCAATTGTACGAAGGTGAAGTAAGATATCTAATGAAGCTTTGTCATGTGATATGGTGTGCGAGCTTAGTAATAGATGATTAAAATTTTCCCATGTGGAATTTGGATCCCAGATTAGACAGAGATCTTTTAAAGGCTCCGAGTAGATTACAAGTTGACAATGGAAGTACATCTATTTAAATCAACAATGATACATCGGCCGCCACTTCAAAAAATGGAACCCAAAACTTATTGTGGTCATCTCCCTCGCGCGTGCCCATAACTCAAGCTGGGATATAGAATGCAAGTATCACATGGCCGATTCAAGATGGATTAAGGCCCAAAAGTTGAGTGCAATAATTTTCAAACCTGGTTTAATTGGTAGCAAGATCCACTCAATTATGTGCCTCAATGATGCCACCAGAGTATATCGCACTCCCTATTCAGACCCTTCACAACATAGTGTGCGGCACAAGAAATTTAAATTGGAGACTATGGTAGAGGTCTATGTTAGGTGTGAATCTTGTGCTACCCTTCATTCTAAATTATTGCCAAAAAACTTTAGAATTTGGTTGCCACCCAATATAAATTAAGATGTGCTTCCAATACGCATCAATGACTTTGTGATGGAAGAAATGTTTCTGGTGCATTCCACTACCATTTGACGCGCAATCATGCAGGTAACGGGCCATGAAAATTTTGCCCCAAAAACCAAGCAATTCTTGTTTCCTTCACAGGTAGTATCTATATTTCTGTCGAATGCAATGGATCTCTTACAGTCCCTACATTTGCTGGAAATTTTGGCATTCAAAGTGGTTCATAAGCACTTTTGGGTTGCCAACAAACTCAAGCATGCTATGCAAAACTACGACCTCTGGAATGGCCGAGCATTGATTGGAGGTTTGTTTTCTACACATCAATTACTACATAGCCACAGATTTTTAGTTGCGTTTAATGGAGCCAAGAGGGAAATAGAATTGCAAAATGCACAAATTATGAGAAACACATTCCAATAGAATGGCCATGTCCTCAGATCACTGCTAGAAGAGAAAAAAATGGCTATGGTACTCGCGCTGATGGACCTTTTGGGGTTACCAAATTCCCCAGTGATGCCAAGGCACATTAACCCCCGTTGACCTCATGTGGGACAGGAAGAAATCCTGAGCTCCAATTTGTGGGTTTCAGGGCAGAGACAGGGAATATTACTCTCACCACTGTGAGAAGATACATGGGCAATGGAGAAATTTCCCATTGCACAAGATGCCCACCGACTGGAGTGGGAGTCGACTGTAGCACCCAACTTGGACAGTAAAGGAAAAACCCATGAAGCACAGGGGAGTGGATGGGAAGCCAACTCCCTTGCACTAGAACCAACCGGGGAGTCTACGGGGTGGGTACCTCAGTCTATGAATTTGTCTGAATAGAAGCATGAGGTCAAAGGTGGAAGGGAGATGACTACAATAGATATTGCTGCAAATGTTTGGTCTACGGATTGGTCACATCATTCACACCAGTCTGGAGATGATGCTGCGATGGAAGAATAAAACACGCAATTAATGGTAGTACCCTGCATGTGCTAATTTTTGTAGATGTGTATATTCATTTATATAGTTGGTAACCCAAGTGTGTTCAATTTTGAAGTTTTTTACATTTGATGCTATAATGGATCTGCGTTGATCAATATTTTGGAAGGACCATGCTATAAACACTGCTCGATGTATTTAGTTGATGATCTTGTCTTCGAATGTAAATATTCGAATCTTTTGTATTGTCATTAACATTATGCTCTATTGTAATTGAGCAAGGATTCTGGGTTTTCTTGCTGGTTCTTTCTCAGATGAGCTCTTGAACCAACTTATATTAATAAATATATTCAGTGGCTAGCCCACTTTTGCTTAAAAAATAAAAAAACATCTCTACTGTTTGATGAAGGACGTGTATTATCATTCCAAAATAATGTGAAAAAATTCTTGATTCCTCCATCAATCCTATCAGAACAAGGAGCTCTACACATTATTTCCCAACTGCCCTCTAAGGTGCTATCATCCAAAAGCATTCTCCTATTAACATATCATGATATTGTTTTCCTACTAAAACTAATCTGAGATGAAATTGAAGATATTTGTCTTTTTCGGAGCATAGTGTTACCTACAATGGATGTCAACATAAATTTTCTTGTATTGGTCTTATCTTTAGTTCAAGATCGCTTCCCTACCTAGTTCAAACCTTTCCTAAGATTTTCAATCATATCAGTTTGCATGTCAACAACTTTTCTCTTTTTGATGTTGTATCTATACCCAATAATTTTAATGCCCCTTCCAACTTTTTGTTTATAAGTACAACTGAAAGCAATTAAGCTTTTTCAAGTGTTTCTAAATTATCAAATTTAGCCAATATTTATTTTTCTATCACATTCATTGACCTCTTCTTAGCAAGACTTAAGGGTTAAACATTAGCAAGTGTTCTCAAATTTTCCACATCCATTGTAAGTAAATGATCTAAGTTTCTATAATTAATATTTCTCTTTATAGTTTGAGCTAAATGTATATGTTCATCCATACCAGTAAGAGCACATGATCCTAAACCTTCTCCAACATCAATTGTATGAGCTTCCGTAGGGAGTGATCTCGACCCTTCTTCAATGTGAAATTATTCGACTTGACTTGACCCTCCTACTTTAGGTTGTCCTTCACCTTCTTTAGTTTTATGATAATATGCCAATGCAGCTTCACAATTTCTTTGTTCAGCACTAGGTGATCTTTTTCTAGCATATTTACATTGTCTTCCCTTCTTGTTCCCCATTTCTTCTCTTCAAAAATGTCTTCCAAATGTATTTTTTCTTCAAAAAAATATTTTGATATAATATTTCTCCTCTTCAAAATTATGCCTTCGAAAAAAATAGAAATAACAATCTTTATTCCAAAAACACATTTGTAAAAATTGAACAATAATAGAAAAAGGGAATTACTTGCTGCAATTCGGTTAAAAACTGAAAACAAAAAACTTTAGATTTATACCATTCTAAATTTTTCAAAAAAAAAATTACAACATGGCTGACCTACTTTGCGCAAAGTAGGCAAGTTAAAAATCTGGCGGGATGGTTTTCACCTGATTTTTCACTCAAGCAGCTTCGCGCAAAGCCCCTTAGACCCCTTCGAGTGAAGGGGGTCTTCGCTTGAAGACCCCTAAAATGAAAATTTCTTGTTTGAAAAAAAACAAGTCCTAAAAATTAGTCTTTCAAGGCCTGGGACAAGGACCAAATCAAATATTTTTTCTCAAATACATGATGCCAAATGATGCAATTCAGAACAAGCTTTCTAATGAATATAATTTTAATACATATTGAGTTCATTATCACTTTCAAATATTACTTTAACTAAACATAGGTTGTTTGGCGATTCAACAACCTGTCTCTTCAAGGCTTTGGGAAAATTAGTAAATTACAAAAAAAAAATTATGAAAAATATTTAGGAAAAGCGTATTTGTGTTACCTTTCTATATAAAAAAAATTGAATTTCTATATATACATTTCAAATTACAGTGATCAAAGTGACCTTATGTCTAAATTACAGTTACCGTCACTTTAAAACTTAATAAACTATGAAATATTGACCCAAAATGAATGAAACCAATTACATCCTCTAGATATTGAATTTACAAATATAATTTCGAAGAATTACATCGTTATCATATTTTACAAAAAAAAAATTCTGATCCAAGTGAAAGTCACTTATTAAAATCAGTTTTTTCACACAAACCACTTTTCAGAGGAGAAGGAAAAATGAATTTTAATTAATTTTAATTTTTTTTTTAAATATATTTAGAAACTAGAAAGAAAATGCTAAAAGACCATAGTTTATATCATCTTCAAATTCCTTATAGTTTTGTGGCAATAGGTGTTCGAAAATGAAGTTTTTTCTCAAAATGTTGATCTCTGTGTCAAAGTTGGCCAAAAAGTGGGACACACTATTGTGGGATCAAGAGTATGGTGAAATATGCCAAAGGAAGGCACTACAAGAGAAGCTAAGAAAGGAGAAGAGAGACTCCATGGTACTAGAGACAACTAGGGACATCATGAATCAGGTTGTACCCGATGTTGATGTTGATCACAATAAACCTATCCTTGATCAACTAACCATTCTCACCGAGGCCATCACAACATAGAACATTGATGTAGAAAAGGAAATTGAGGAGAGAGAAGAGAAGAAATATCAGCACAAAATTATTGAAAATATTAGCCAAGAAGTGGTCAAAAACAAGGTAAAGCTTTCAGAATTAGTAAGTGAATTAGATCCAATAATTGTTGAAGCTATTTCCTTGATACAACAGTTAAGCACACTTGATAAATTCACTAAGGATCATAGTGATAAAATAGAAAATTTAGATTCTGATCTAGCTATAAATGTTAAATGCTTAACCACTGATGACAATGCAATAAAGTTGCATTATGAGAAAAATGTTGAGATAAAAAGGTTAAGACAGGAACTGTGGGAAGCATAAACATAATTTAGGGAAGAGGTTACCGAGCTCCGGGCTCAACTTCTACCAAGTCTTACACTGCTTCAACAACATATCAGTTCAGCAAGGCAACTAATAGCCACCCCCGAGATGGCTGTAGAAGACAACATCTACGATATGAATTCAAGAATCACACTCGAGCACATGGCTCTAGAAAACCTGAAGGACAAATGGGAGAAGATGATGGAGGACATGAAGTCCTCACACTCTCATATTTTTGATAAGCTATAGGTATACACCTTTTCCATTAATATCAAAAAAGGGGGAAAATAATGATATGTACAATATAATGTGTAGGAACAGGAATCTATACAGTACAAAAAGATCAAAAAAGAGGGAAAATAGTACAAGGTGAAAAGAAGTAGAATATCATGTACATACACCTATACTATACCAGAATATACATAGGGGGAGTCATGAAATGACTAAGGAATATATATGATGTACATACTAAACATTTTTTTAGTATTTGCACATATTTGTTTTAGATACTAATGTCAAAGGGGGAGATTGATGACATTATTTTTCCATTAGCATGCAAAGAAAACTTTTGGTAATCATACACCGAAAGACAGGATAAGAGAAAACTGACAGAACAGTTCAAAGGGTAAACCGAAGACACAATGCAAAGCAAAACAAAAAGTAATAAGAGGAACCCGAAAGGAACAACCCGATAAAGAAACCCGACGAGACAAATCTCAAGCAAAATTGAAAGAGCAGAACCACAAGAACCTAACAGAGCAATGGAACCTAATGGACATGTCAATCAAAGGATCACCGAAAGAAAGGTAAACTAATTTCTATGCAAACCGAGCATCAGACACCAAAAGTCAGTTACATCCCGCAAAAACTGGATCTGACTTCCACATTAGATAAAAAATTTGTATTCTATTTTTAGAATCTTGATTTGTTTTAAAACCATTACTTAAGGGACAAGAAACATTATTATAAGTATTTTTAATCATTCTAACTGATTTAAAATATATAGACTAAAATATCAAGGTCAAGTTGTAAACCTATGATCATAGAGTTAATATTGTTTTACGTGAAACTTAATTAGGTCAATCTATCTTATAAATAGATTTTGTAATTATTCATTATGAAGGATGAGAGGATGAATATAGGCTACGAGCACATTTATGGATCAGACTGAGATATTCAAGAACCAGAACAACAAAAGGTGAATTTGGTTATCAAGAACCAAAAACAGAGGCTACCGAGCAAGAGAGGTATTATTCAATCACATTAGGTGATACACTTATATATGTAATCTTGAATGGATCTGTAATTAGCAATAGGAGATTGCATACATTTAGGTCAAAGTTTAATTTTCTTACATTATAACAAGTGAAGCAAAGTGTAAAAATCCTTTCAAGGAAGGTGGATTTAACAATCATATTGTAAATCTCTTAACCGAGTGCACACTAAACAGTGTTACTAAAGCTCTTAACATAGTAGACTTTAACAGGTCTCCACAGATACTCCTAACATGGTAGATCATCAGAAGTGATCAAATTGTAAGCATTAACTGACCCCTTCTAATTTGCAGATAGTAAAGAACTTATGGGTGCCATCCCCACCACAGTTTTTACTTCCTAACAGGAGTTTTCTACATTATCATATCTTTTGTTATGTATCAATTACTTTCATGAATGTTTCTATGAATTTTCACATGTTTGATTAAGTTAAAATAGTTGATGTCTTACATTAAGATAGTATAGAGAAGATGGTTGGATAATCAATTGATTACATAAAGGTTAAAGGATAAAAGAGATAAAAGTTTTAGAGGTACTGATTCACCCCTCCCCTCTCAGTACACACTTCCCATTAATTCCAACACTTGGGTAGTTGATTTCACCTACTCCTACCTTACATTGTATCTTCTTTGAACACGTGTCACTTTCTATGCCCTCAGTGCATTATTTTCTTGCATGTATAGGTAGGCTTGTACATATTGTAATATCATAAATCAATTAATCAATATATTCTTCTCACATTTCATTATTGGCTCTGTGGTTGGTTGTTGCATGGTGAGGCCTTGACAGTTGCATCTTTCAATTTTCTGATTGCTTCTACATGGTATCAAAGAAAGCTCGAACAAGTTTCTAGTCCTCTTAAGAAGTCCAAGTTGTAGAGATTGTGGCACCAATCAATTCCAAATTTGTTCACTGAACCACATCAACCAATCCATGTGCATAGAAATTTCAGTTTATCATCAATATGGGCATTCCTACCATGGATATTTTATAACATTTGACATTTTATTAAATTTCTATTTCTTCATATTCATTTATCATTATCGGTTGCATTAGTGTGTGGAAAGAGATTAGTATTTAAAGTTATGCATACATCACATCCCACCTCGGAGAGGCTTTATTGTTCCTTCATGCAATAATATATTGGAACTTTTGATAATACTATTTTTCATATATGCAGCAATAATTTGATAGATTAGCGATAAATATTGAGGTGCTACTCTTTGATTATAAGCTATATTATCCACTACCTAGTGTGGGTTGTGTTTGGTCAAGAGTGCCCCTATGATCAGCTCATGAGAACCCTCTTATGTTATTTTTTATTTCACAAAGGATAATCTTTTCACCGACAATACTTATTGTTGATAGCATATACATGCAGTGATCTCTTATTTCTCTACTACTACTCTTCTTTGTTGTAATAATACTCTAAGAACATCTTATTTTTTTGGCAAAGATTATTTATTGAAAATAACTTTGATGTTTACCCAAAATATTTTTTTTTTGATAGGTAACATATTTTTTATTGATATCAAAAGATGGATTACATCATATAGCCAATATACGCAGTTGGCTACCATATTACATGCATATTTTTTCCACCCTAGACCACCTATACCTATATAATTTTCCTTACAAAAAGAGGCCTTAATGCCCACACAGGATATACAGATTTACATACAATCGACCATTCAAAAAAGACATTAAAAATATTACTATCTCGGCATCCTCCTACTTCACAAGCCCTTAACACCTATTCTTTGAACCAGTTTTCTATCTCTTCCCTCGAAAAGTTGGGAGTGACATTAACATTCTTCACTGATCTAGGTACAGTGGGGTTGTCATCCCGTGAGCTTCCTCCTTCGCACACGCCCTCCATTTTTAGTGCCTCCTTTCTAGTTTGATGGCGTATTGGCTGCCCTGGTGCTGTAACGCTCTTGTGTTGATTTGATTTCATGAAGCTCCTTCACTCACTCTTCCACACCTTCTCCTGCAGAAATGCAATGATTTTCTTCTAGCCCTTATCTGCCCTTGGTAAGTGAACACCTTGTGGGTTTTAAGCTGACCAAATCACTAATGGCTGCACCAAATTGTCCCCACCTCCAATGAGCCTTCACGGCTCGGGTCCCATCTTCAAACCCTTACCCAGCACCACCCTGTCAATAATGTCTTCAAAGCCCAACAACCATTGAGAGTCAACACACTCCGCCACCATGTTGCGTACCTCCTCCTTTGTCTCTCCAACTGATAACGCCAATGTAATGAAAAGGGAGGCCACATCCAGGTTGGAGTGGTGTCTCCAATAAGATTCCAGATATTCCAATCCAAACATCTATTACAGACCTTCCATAAAATCACCATCATCAAACATGAAGATGTTCTTCAGTCGTCTCGATGTTACCTTTCCTTCATAGGCTTATGTTTGGCTATCAGACTCCAATGCAAAATTGGCCTCCATATCATCACCTCACTCAAATCCGTAGGGCTTGCTTGCATTCCCCTATTTTTATTAACCTTGCGAACAATCTAGAAGGCCTACTGCGGATAGTGTCTATTGATGAGTGCAAAAACTCACATGCACTGACATGATGTGAGCGCCATTGGGTATAAGGTCGATTGATTCTCCTTGTGCTTTCCTTACGCTGATATAAGTGGGGTGTATTTATCCTCTTTATTCAAATTCAAGACTCCTCATCTCTTCATAAATTTCAAATTGGGGTCCCAAAGCTGCATTCACTCCCATGTTAGCCAACTTGTCGGCCACCTTGTTTGCTTCTCGGTATACATGGGTAACTTTGAAATCCTCAAAGTCTTGTAAAAAACTTCTTATCTACTTGATATATTTATCAAGGTGCCAAGCATCCATCTTTCCCTTTGATATTCCATTTATTATTATCTCTGAGTCACCTTCCAGATGGACTCTACGAATTCCCAATTTGATGCCTAAGGCCAAAGCCTCCGTGGCCGCAACACATTCAGCCACATTGTTTTTGTCATCTTTTAGACGTTTGGCCTTAAAGGCCAGAATGTTGCCTTGGTAGTCTCTTGCAACACATCTACATCCAGAGATCCTAGGGTTTCCCCGGGCAGCACCATCAAAGTTAATTTTCACCCATCCTTCCTCTGGTGTTTTCCAAACAACCATTTTTCTTTTCGGATTTGGATTATCCCTATAAGGCCCATTATCAGGCCATGTTTACCCAAAATATTGCAACAAAATATTAAAAATGATTTAGGGTTTGCATGGGAAGAGTTGGATTTTTTTTCCCACATCAATGAAGTTGAAGACATTTTAGGTATAAAATTGCCTTTACACATTTGGATCATATGAACTTAATTCATGTGGATTGTGAGCTGCATGCAAGAGCTTTGAACTTTCTTGGTAACTTATTCATGGAGCTTGATGGTGACTGTAATCGCCAACTCATTATCAAGTACCCTTGTTAATGGAGCTTGTTGGTGTGTAACCACCAATTCGTGATCAATCATACCCTTACCCTTGAGGGCCACCATTTTTTTTTGCAAATCCAAGATTTTTTCATTTTTGTTGAAGCGATGGCTCTATCTTTGAGTATATTTAAAATAATCTTCATAGTCAAAATTTATGGGTTTTCTTTTCATCTGTAATTAATTATTTTTAAGAGGAGAAACACACAAAAAATGGCAGGATCATTATCACTCTTCCCAAATAGCTTCATTTGTTTCCACATCTGTATGGTCTAGTTCCTCTCCCTAGTAGTCCTAGTGAAGTTTTTGCTTGGAATTGTAAGAGAGATCATGTCATAAGAGTTACTGCGATGCATGTACCTGATGACATTTTGACTTCTATTATTATTTTTGAGTGTCCTCAATCTCTTTGAACTTATGTTTGGGAGTTATATGGAGATCTTGAATCTTAGTCATTCCTTAATAATCATCTTTCCAAGTGCATTGTGCCTCTTCATCCTTCAAAGAATAAACCCTTTGATTATGATATTATTAGGGCATCTCTTGAGACTTTAGATGAGGTTGTAATTACTACAGAGGTTCTTGATTCTTCTCCAAAGGTTTGTCTTCACTTTAGGTTTTCATTATTCATGATAAATAAGAACATCATTTTCATTAAGGCTTGGTTGGAGGATTCATTAACGATGCTTCATTACATGAGGTATCTATTTTTCTTCTTGGATGGGATTCTTGTTTTACACACATTGGCTCATTATTTGTGGAGTCTCACATTTCAGATTTGGAGGGCATATTTATCTTCATCTTTGGATCTTTGGCATATTCCTGATTGGTTCATTGCATTATCTTCCAAGGTCTTCGCGACATATGAGAAAATCTCAATGACACCAACATCCTACATTTGGATTCTGCTTCCTCGTAATTCATATCTAGAATGGGAAGCATACTTGTATTTATACATGGTTTTATTTCTTCCTAAGGAGAGACAAATGGTTTATATGCATTGGATCTTATTTTATCTTCAAACAATTACCATTATTGCAAATGACTATTCAATATGAAGGGAAGGTGGGGGGTTGGGGGTGGCGGATACGTAGTCTCCCACCTTTATTCCAATGGGGCAACATTATCTGTAACTTTTTGATGGATGTTGTTGTTGGAATTATATTGGAATGATGTACTGAGAGGGGAGGGGTGAATCAGTACCTCTAAAACTTTTCTTTGTTATCCCATTAACCCTTAATCATCAGTTTGTAAATTATCTTATCTAACTATTCATCTTTCTTTATGTATATGCAATCATATCATAAGTTCTTTAGTATGTAACCATAAAAGAAACATTCATGAAAATAGATAACACATGACACAAGATATGATATCGCAGAAAACTTCTGTTAGGAAGTAAAAACTGTGGTGGGGATTGTTACCCACAAGACTTCACTATCTGTAGATAAGAAGGGGCCAGTTAAGGCTTACAATTGGTCACTTCTGATGACCTACCCTGTTAAGAGTATTACAGTGGAGACCTGTTAAAATCTACTTCATTTGAAGCTTTAGCAACACCGTTAAGTGTGCACTCTATTAAGAGATTTATAAAGAATGGTTAAGTCCACCTACAAAAGGATTTTAGATGTGATGCACTTGTTAGAATGCAACTACTTAAGTTTTTGATCTGATGATGTATGCAATCTCCAATTACTGATAACAGATCCAATAAAGCTTCCTATGTATGATTAATCATCTTTCCATGATTGAATAATACCTTTGTCTGCACATCAGTAGCCTCTGTGTGTTCTTGATAACTGATATGATCTATTTCTGAACTTTGCATGAATTCTGCCTTTTGCTCCTTAGATGCTCTTCATGGCTATCAAAAATAATGAATTCATAATTCACAATTGATTGAACATCTATTTATACTAGTTTTTAGCTCAATTCTTGATTCACGCTTTCGCAAGTTAACTCTAGATCCAAGGTTTACAACTTGACCTTGATCTTTAGTTAGATATGTTTTAGATCCATTAGGATGCTTTAAAACATTTACATAAAGATTTCTTGACCCTCAATTTATGGTTTAAAACAAATTAAAACTCTATAAATAGAATTACAATGCTTTATCTAACGTGTAAAACTCAGATCCACTTTTTGCGGGTTCTCTAACTGACTGTCGGTTTTGACAGTCGGTTTTCTTTTCCGTCAATGTTCCTTTCTTGAACTGTTCATCAGGTATGCTTTTTTTGTGCTCTGTCAGTTTTGTTCTCAAGACTTGTATCGTCGGTGATGATCTCCATGTTATGTTATTGACCCGTCGGTGATGTCCTATTCACTTCGTCGGTGCAACACTTGCCAGTGTTCGTCGGTCAATTCCATACTTAGCATTTTTGCATGACACTTTGATCTATCAAGTATGCTCGTTGTCTTCCTGTAATGCTTGTAGTCCACCGGTAATTCTTGTACCGATGATCTCTGTCAATGTTTTTCACTAAGTGTACTAATGGAAAAATTAATGTCATCAGTTATTCTTGAGGGGTA
Source organism: Thuja plicata (assembly GCA_018584345.1). Lineage (NCBI taxonomy): Eukaryota > Viridiplantae > Streptophyta > Pinopsida > Cupressales > Cupressaceae > Thuja > Thuja plicata. The sequence goes on along the minus strand of MU225457.1, from coordinate 688,604 downwards.
TTGGTGTTGAGACCTTCATGCATCACACATACTATCACTTATGCTTATCTACATTTCTCTCTTTTAGAGAGGAGTTTTGTCCCATGAGGTTTTCTCTTTTCTTAATTTGTGAGAGATTAATTACATTGCATTGTACATGGGTACCTAACATGGCATAGTTAGTAGGACCCATCATCATAATGCATCATTTGCATAAAAATTCTTATCCCTGAGTTGTATTTAAAGGGGTGTGTCAAAGTAAATATTATTTATTCTTCAATATTCTTAAGTTGCACTTAGGCATATTAATTGTCATATTATAATTTCTAGGTTACATTGTTATTTTCACCTAGGTAGTTGAGTTTACCTACTACTACCTAACCTTGCATCTTATTTGGACATGTGACACTTTTTGTGCCCTCCATTGATTCTTGCATTGCCTATATAAGTAGGCACGTACACATTGTAATATCATCAATCGATCATTCATCATTTTCTTCTCGCATCTCACTCTTGGCTCTGTAGTTGGTCGTCTAATGGTGAGGTCCTAAAGGCTACAACTTTCAGCTTTTTTATTGCTTCTACACTTACAACATTGTCTAGTTCTCAACCATTTGATAAAAATATATGATTTAACACTTTTAAATTGGTGGTCATAAATATTAGCTTCCTCAATATATCAAACCTCTTACTTTTTCTTTAAGTTACTTAGTACTTGTTAGTCTTCAAACATCTTATTTCTCTCTATTGTCTTTCAAAACTATTGCTCCTTTCAAATCATATTAGACATCTCTTTGTATAGAGGTTTTATAAATACGTGTGTTAGATCAAATATAGTGTATTCTTATAAACTAAGGAGATGAGGATCAATATACCTAATTTAAAATAGATTTTTCTTTGGATAGTAATCAGACATGGGTGAATCACCTTGGAATTGCACAATTCTACATTGTTTAGATTAATATCAAGCTAAACACTTTAAAATGTAACAAGGCTCTAAACACAACCTCTCTCCGAACCAATATATCACTTCAAATGATTAAAACTGGACATGCAAGCACTTATAATTTAATAGATAATATGTAAACCACTTTTGGTTGATTTGGCACACTATATAATCGAGTGATCAATTTAAATGCAAAGTAAATGCATAAGCATCCATGTGTGTCCTATGTTTCTCAACTTGTATTATAGGTGAAACTAAATGTCATTATAAATTAAATGTAGCACTGCATAGATGACGTTTCTTGTTAGCCCAACTACTTGAATAGTTGATAATTCTAATGTTCTTTTTAATTGGAAATTGTTACTTTTAATTGGTAGAAATGAAGGATACTAACTAAAAAACAAAATAAATTGAAAGGAAGTATTTTTGGCTAATAAAAAATAATTATTTTCTTGAGATTCTCCTATATCAATCAACGTATTCTAACCAAGGAGTATTGATGTTGATAAGATCCGTGAACAAAAAATAATAGGAAAAAAGCTAATGTAAGAAATATATCTCACACAATAGTAGAGATTTTTTTGGGAGATGACCTAATATCTAATAAATATTGACATATAATAAAATTCTAAGATAGGGTAGCAAAATAAAATTCTTCTTATAGAAGAACATATATATATATATATATATATATA